>JAOEHY010040129.1:60258-96714 GCA_025447955.1 Psilopsiagon aurifrons | reverse complement strand
TGGCTGCCCCATCCCTGGCAGTGTTCAAGGCCAGGTTGGATGGGGCTTGGAGCAGCCTGCTCTAGTGGAAGGTGTCCGTGCCCATGGCAGGGGGTGGAACTGGATGGGATTTAAGGTCCCTTCCACCCCAAACCATTCTATGATTCTATGACTGGTTTGGCCGAAAGGTTTGCCACAGCCTGGCAGAATGTGCTTGAATGACATGCAAAGGAAAACACTGAGTTTAGCAGAGTTCAAGCCTAAGGGCCTGTGTGCTGGCAGGGAGAGGAGGATCCTGTGCCTCAAAGCTGGAGCAGGGGAAGCATTTTGGATTATGTGGATTCAGTTCTGTGTGAAGCAAGGTCTGATACCCTTTCCTCTCTCATACAAGCAGAAGGCTTATGGCTGCCATGCCTGTGCCACAGCCGGATCCGTCACAGAATGACACTAACAGTCAGCATAAGCAGAAGCTGAGCAGGGTATTGAGGCTCCACAGCTGTAGGGCAGATACTGGCGGATGACTGGCAGCTTGCTGGGTGAAGAGCAAAAGAAAGGAGGGAGCTGGAAACACGTCTGCTTTCCTGGATGGGTAAACACTGATGCCCTTTGATTCTATTTCGACTCATTTAAGCCTGGAACTGCAAAGAGATGGCCCAGTAAGTAACACAACTTGTAGGAATTCCAGCTGCTGGAGTTACCCCTCTCTCTCCTCACTAGTAATTTCACCCTTGTTGTTCCTGATTTACCCTGTTACACAGAAAACTTCAGTCTCGGGGTCTTCTCTTAGAATCATGAATCAAATGCATCAACAATGAAGTTCAATCATCTGAGCTGTGCTGTGGTCTTGGCTTCACCCTGCGCTTTCCTACAGACACTAAAATAACCTGCTCTGTCGCTTTTCACAGGACACGAAATACACAATTTCATATGCATTGCAAAGCCACACCAAGGCACACTGCGAAGAGCGGTGGAGTGCACGCCGTTTCTTATAGCCTAACAAAGGGTCCTTTATTTAATAATGAACTATTACAGCACGGGACAAAGATTTGCTTTGTTCAGTGACTAGAAATTGTTTGCAGATTTCTCTAGCCACCGGGAGTTGACAGTTCACTTAGGAAATCAATTCTTAAAGCGAGAGTGCCTACATGCCTGCTCAGCTCTCAGAATGCTGCAAGCCCAGAGCTGCACGGGGCCCATGCCAGCTCTTTTCCAGTGGGCTGAATAAGTGAAGCATTTCTGGATCTATTTCTCAGTGGAGGAAGCAGATCCACAGTTTCAGCTGTTGCCCCTCATCGCCTTCAGGAAAGCTTCAGGCTTCTTAGCCAAGCTGCTGAAAGCAAGGGACAAAGAGGATGCACCTTTGGAGCAAATCCCTATACAGGTTGGGCACCTCAGCATGAGGCAAACACTGATCGGGTGACACAGAGGGCTCAGCTCTGTGGGACTGACAATTAGGTCTCTGCAGCCAAAAAGCCCCCATATACAGGTAGAGATGATAGCAAGCTGAACAATGACAGGGGTGATGCACTGCAGTGTGCCAGCAGCACGGAACAGGCTTTCTGCTCAAGCAGAGCTAGGCACTGTTGGGAAAGAGCTGTGATTTTTTTCCCCTTCCCTTCCTCTCCTTCTATTAACAGGCCTTGGTACCAACCCATTCATGGGGTGCAGGCACGTGGGGTCCCTGGAGATCCCACCCTAGGTGCTTCCGCTCCCAGCCACAGAGTTGACTATTTGGAACAGCTTGTTTTGATCGTACAGGGCAGGTCAGATTGTGGCACTTGGCTCCAACACATAAATCTCACAGCCAGAGCGATAATGAATGAGGAGCAAAGATGTTATTTTCCGGAGAGTGACCGTGGCCGAGGAAGGGAACAAGAAAACAAGAACCAGCATTCAACCAGGGCTGTGCCTCGATACCTGTGACCGGCAGCCACCCCTCCCTGGGGGTAATGCAATTGCCAGGCTGATTTCTCATCATGCACCTTTAACCATTTTGTTCATCCCAGTGAGCTGCTCATAGCAGGGTGAAGGAGCAGGAGCGTGCTTGGGCCTTTAACACCAAGTGAAGGCACTTAATGAACATACCTCTCCTTACCTCCCAGCTGGCTTTCCCAGAAATGTCCAAGCACAAAGCGAGGAGTTGCCTTGATACCAAATCCTCTGGCAGGGTTAAAGGCACAAGAACCTCCAATCTGCCTAGCAACTAGATATAAGGGATCTCTGAAAAGTCCCAGCACAAAACTGTCCATCAGCAGGCTGCTGATGCTGAGGAACCAAAGTCCTGAGGTCAGGATTGGTCCTAAATTCCCACATCAGCTTCTGACGACTTGCACTCCTTAGGTCTTTCCAAAGTACATCATGTGCACGTGCAAACACACACATACACACACATGGGGTTGTTTGTCTGGTTTTAAGCAAATTAACTCACTTTTCTGGGAGGGAAAGGAAAGGCCCCTACAGCACCAGCCCCCACGCTGTCAGTCACCAACCTACAGCGGGGAGTTGACATTTGGCACTTGGCCCCATGGTTTAGCTTCAGGTTAGCACTGATCGGAACCAGTTGCAGTAGATTTGAAAAGCCTCATCCCTCGTCTGCACCCTGCTTTGAACTGTTGGGCTCTGCTGTATCTTCTGCATGTGCCACCTCTGGCAAATGAAAAGACAGTGCCAGTAAACGGACTTGTTGCATACCAGGATGCAGCAGAGAGAAGCTTGCCAAATGCATTGCCCCATGACATCACTTGAGCTTTTGTTTGTGTCTCAATGGTGAGAAAGGAAAAGAAAAAAGTCTGGGGGGAGGAATGTGACTTGGAGCAGCTCCCTCTAACCATTTATTTACCTTGTGTGCATGCTTTATGCTCTTACTCACGGATTACAGTCATGGGTGCACATAAGGTCTTGAGGGTCCCCAGCAGTGATCCCTTAACAGAGGAGCTGGCTCAAGGCATGCTCAAGGCATTTTTGCTTCATTACTTTTCTCATCAGATGATAACACCACACAGTAACTTCACTGCTGCTTCTGGCAATTGCTGCACTTCCTTTCCCCACGCATCCCTGACGTACACATAGCATGGGAAATGCTCCTGTTTCAACACCCAGTTCAGCGCTAGGCCAGGCAGCTGAGAAGAGGACCTGGGCAGAGCTGGGCATCAGGAGCCACAGCACAGGGTGCAGACAGCCAGTGTCCCGCTGGAAGATGCCCAAGTGTTTGTGGCAGTTGGAAGTACACTGGGCTCGGAGCTCCACCATCAGTGGTGAACATCCTTTGCTCCAGGCCTGTCTGGGGGTGTGAGCACTCAGCAGCGCTCTGATGCTCCACAGGGATGTGAAGATGGGCCCACTGTATTGCAGTCTGGAGAGGTAGAAAGGAAAGAGAGGCTGGGAGTGGGAAAGTAACTGGTCACGTAGTGAATTGCAGTGGTGTCAGGAAGGCAATAACTCCAGCCTGCAAAGAGAAAAGCAGAGCTACCTTCTCTGATTCAAAACAAACATAGTCTTGGCACTAGGGTGACGTCCCACAGTGACTTTTACAGGCATTTTTCTTAGGCCATTTCCTCTCCCGCATTGCACTCCTCGCCTCCTATCCCACAGTGCAATAGGCTCCATCTGAGCCAATCTACCCCACTGGGCTGTGGTTACTCAGCATTTGCTGGCAATGCCCTCACCACAGCTTGGCCCTTTGGTCCCAGCTCAAATCGCTTGTTCTGGACACCACATAAAGGATGGGCACCACCTAACTTTACAGACCTACACTTGGCCTATTCATTGCAGCTCCTTTTGCAGGAAAAGAAGAGAAATGCGCAAGATTTGCCTGACCTGGTTTAGACACTGACCTGGGGAGGCGATGACTCATAGCTTTGCCTATATTTCCCCATATTCTCCTCCATAAAGGGAGCCTAGCGTGACTAGCTCAGATGGAGACATCTATGTTTAGTCAGATGAATCCCACCCAACGCGACTGCAGCTGCTGGAGGAACATGAGCTTTCTCATAATCGCTTCCCTTCCCCATAGTTTTGGGGCAGAGAGAATTACTTGAGCTGATGAGTCCTTGAAGGATTCCTCGAAAATTGCACAAAATCTGTTCGGAAGGATGTGTGTTTGCTTGTATGAGGCCTAAACGTGGTTCAGTGCGCTGCGGAGGTCCCAGGCAAGGGGGCATTCAGAGGGCAATGCGATGCTAGAGTTATCATGCTCTCTGATAGCAGGCAGCCTGAAAATAGGAAAAAGCAAAGACAGTAACAGAAGGAGCATCCAAGACATCTCCTGGGTTTGGACAGCTACTAAGTTGGCCACATCCCAAGAGAAACAACTTCCTCTCTGTTCCCTGGCTCCTACCCTTACCTCCGCCTTCCTCCTTTCCCTCTGCTTTCTTCAGTCATTTCCCTCCTGAATAGAAACTTTTGGGAGGCTTATTTCCTTGCACCTGTTTCAGCTGTGATGTAACTGCGGTAATAACTCAACTACTGTTGGATGGAAGGTTGCAGTTATGTCTTGGTTCCTTTTTTACATTTTATTGAGTTATGGTTATATTTAGAGATGGGCCCAGGTCAGAGCTGCGCAAGAGGAGCACTCCCACGGTTTGGGAAGGTCTGCGCTGGGAGTCAGACCCCTTCATCTCAGCTGGCCTTCCTCTTGCTAAAGCACCGATCCAAAACCCAAGGTGCAAAGCTGGAGAAGTTCAAGTGTAAGCTGAAGCGCAGATTCTGGAGGTGAGGCTGGTCTGCGGTTGTGGTGGGATGAAGCAAAGTGCAAAGGCTTAAATTCTGCCACAGCGTGAAATATCTTCATGCTCGATGAGAAAGTCATTAAGGAAGGCTGGGAAAGCCAGCTGCTGGTTTGCCTTCCAGAAGTAGTAAATGAGAGAACACAGATCAAAGATAATAGCAGTAGTATAGGACTCTGTCCCATGGATATTGCCTTGGTGGCCTTAATCCCTCTGCGTATTTTAAGATCTCATGTCCTTCACTTGCAGAGAAAAACTCATTTTTGGACCTGTTGTTTGATATGAACAGATTCTCTCTTCAAAGTCATACTTTGACCTCCTGGGGTTGAAGATTAGCCTGTCATGACCAACTGACAGAGCTGCTGTGCTGCACAAGCCAGTCAAGAAGAGCCAGTGTTGAACCTGAAGGCTTCAGCTGGACTAAGGCAGCACAGTCCTCTGAAAGGGAAGCTGTTCCTTGCCACTGGTAAAGACCAGAAGACACCAAAGCAGGAAACTGGCTAATACAATGCACCCAAGTAATTCTGGTAGGTGATTAAAGTCCTCAGGGAGGTGGCAATCACAGGCAAGTCCAAAGGGCAGAGACCTTCCAAAGCATTTATCCCATCTATTTCCAGTGCTTCAGAAGGTGAAGAAAATACAGTGATACCCTACAACACACAGAAAAGTCTCTGCCTGTTGTGGCACAGAATCTGGAAGCTGAAGGCAGGGCACTGTCACTGTCTCAGTGCAGAGCTGCAGCAATGAGCGGAGTGAGGGAAATGCAGATTCCTTTGTTTCCACCACCATGCCAGAAAGGGTCAGGAATGAGAAGTCAGAGATGACAATCCCCAGTCAAGCTTCACATGCTCATGATGGAGAATTTCTCTCCTACAGTGTATTCAGGCATGTGTATTAAGGTAACCCCTTGAGGTGATTTTACCATCTCCTGCCTGGGCAGCATAATCCCCTGGTAGGAAGTAAGGTCTCATGATACAGCTGAATTACAGTAAATTCAGTGTCTCCTCACTGCAATGAGGATCCAGTGTTACAAAGACTTACCCAACCTTGCCTTCAAAAAGATGACTGGGTGGCACTTTAACCCTTTCATGACACAAAGGCTTTCATTTTCCCAGGCACCATATCAGTGATCCTCCCCAATGTTTCTATGTTCTTGCTAAGATGTGGACACCAGGTGAGACCACCACCTCATGCTGCAGCCCAGGGCTGCTCCTGCCCATGCTTCTGCCATCCTCAAGTCTCATGATTTGCTTCTAGGTTCCTGGAGTCAGCTGAGCCCTCTTAGCCCCATTGAACCAGCAGCTATTGTGGAGGTAGTTACCATAATGACCCCATAATCCTGTTTTTCCAAGGCAGAATCTCCTGTCCTGTACGTAACGAGTGAACGTTTTGTTCCCAGATGTATTACTTTTCATTTAGCTAAATTAAAACACATTTTCTTGGATTGTGACCATTCAGCCAGCAATTCTGATCCCTCTGTAACAGTAAACTATCCTCGCCATTATTTACTGTGCTGCAGGTGGACAGACTGAAACACTAGCTCTGCACAGGCTGCCCTGTTCAGCTCAATGGACTGTTGATGCTGTACAATAATGATAACTATTCCGGTGTCCAGGGAAAAGATTATTTCATGGCTGACTCTTTCAGCTGAAATATTCAGCTCTGCTGAGATTTGGGAGCACATTTGGGATCGCTGAAGGAGTAGCATCTTTTTCTCCACAGTCTGTCTCATCGCTGCATGATAACAGCCTCCTGCTGCCTCCCCCTCTCCATTTCCTCTGTATGTGGAAAATCACAGATAAGAAAGAGAGAGAGAAGGAGAACAGATTTACTTCATTAGTTTATGCTTCGAGTCATGCAATGACAGAGCTGCTGAACTGACATCAACCCCTTCCCTGTCTGCCTCGCCACAGCTGCATCCTACCCTGAGCCACGTCCTGTGGCCAAATGGGGAAACTGGGGCACAGGAAAGATTAAAAGTCAAACTGTCACCTTCCATAATGCACATGAACTGCTGAGGTGAAGTTTTCTTTGGAGCATAACAGCTCCTGGTACAATGTAGACAAGTAGAGGCCTGGAAAAGCTCTCCAGGGCAATTTTAATGCCCTAAAGCAACTACAGACAAATGATGCACTTTTACTGGATAAATACTTCCCTCTTTTTGTGTCGCTCTCTATATTCACAGCATATTTAATATGAAAAATACTCTTCCCATGCAGCTCCAGTAAGGTCAGTGAACTTATACTAGGGATGAGTTTGACTTCATTTAGGGAAGAGCTACCCGACAAAGCCATTCCTGCTAACAACTCTGGCTCAAGTGTGCAGGCATACCAAGTCTTCCACCCTCCCTGTGCTGCATGGTCTGAATGCCTAGCAGCCTGCTGAGGAGATGACATGGCTTTTGAGATCTTCTCTTGGGTTATGGCACGAATCAGGACAGTAAAACAAACCTAAGTGACCTGTGAAAGGTCAGATTCTGTCCCTACTCCCAGGGTAGGATGAGCCACTGGATCAGAGAACTTGCCCTCAGTGACAGCATGTTAAGCAACTTTCCAGGAAAACCTCTTCCCTATGACCACATCTAAACCATAGCTTTAGTAAGAACAACGCAGACTTATAGAATGGGCTTTAAAAACAGACCACACTGCATTCGCTTGGCTACAGAGATGCATCATATAATAGTGGTGTGTGTGGTTTACCACCTCGTCTCTTATCCCTCCATTTATTGAATCAGAGGGTGGTGTCGTCATAGCACATGGTGCAAAGGCCACCAGGCCACACACGCGTACCTTTCTTGTGCACGCTGCCTAAATCCCATTGATCAATGACTTCCTGCATGGTTACTGGAATGCTGTGGGAAGAGGAACATAAAATTCCCTGCTCTCATTTAGCCCTCCTGTCAAAGCTAGAGAAGTCCTGGCCCAGCTTCAGCTACAAAAACATATGAAATATATCAGCTGAGGCTGAACGGAATAGAAACCGATGGCCAGTCCGGATATTGCTGCTATTGCACTGAGAAGGTTTCCTTCCGAAGCCAGTGCAGATGATTCATTCAAGAGCCCAGGTGCTCAGGCAACCACCAGGTACTATGGTAAAGGGGGACAAAGCCAGGTTAAAGGTAAATCACTATAAATCTACTACCATAACTTCCCAATGGTTAAAACATCATAATAATGGTAAAAAACACAATTTGTTTTCCAGCATTTGTGCTTTTGTCTTCTTTTCATGGCTTCGTCTTGAGCGCTCACAGTAAAGTAACCAGAGAACTGCAGTGGAAGCCCTATGAACTACAGAAGAGTTGAAGCCCTATGTTGCAAAGGACTTCCAGATTTTCAAATCTGGCTGCATTTCAAACAAGAAAGAAAAACAAAGAAGTTCATGTGCCTCTAATGGGGGCTGATTAAGAACAAAAAACTCAATGGAATGACTAATAGTTATTGATTGCTTCAGCTCTATGGGACTTTAAAGCAACCCAAGCACAAGAAGCTAGATGGTTAATTGCCTTCAGAAAAACAGGTCATCACACACAAACCTGGGTGCATGAAATGGAGACATGAAAAAACATTACTTACAAATAAACGAAGCCCTCACTAGAAATATGCAATTTTGAGAAATGGCTGGTGAACCTTTCACTGAATCAGACTCCACAAGAAACATACAGTTTCTTGTTTCCCTTTCCAGGCAGTTTTAAAGTTGGATTTTCCACTTCACATCAGGCACCATTTGCATGGAAACAACTGCAGGGAACTGTTAACTAGTAAAAGAAGAAATCAGAAGTTTCTGTTGTGAATGTAAAGTACAAATAACGACAGAAATGCCTATGTAGATCTAAAAATCAGTAAAATACTTCATAATGCTAGTTTTAAACAAAACTTGTATGCGTTTTTCTTTTCCTCAGAAGCTCACACAATTAACTTATAGTTTTATTTAGCTAGAAATACTTGTTAAAAGGCAAAATCTTACTCTACACCTGGCTCAGTTATACATGTGCATTGCAGCAGCATATGTATCACCATGCTAGGAAGAACTCTACCCTGAAACTAGGTTAAAACATAGGAGAAAAGCTTGGAAAAGTTAAAACAATCAGTGGTGTTTACTTGTTTGTATAATCAAAGCATTGAAACTTCTGTCAAAGGTATCCTCTTCACACTGAAGTGTGCAGGAATGCCACAGTGGGGATGAAGAAGAAAAATACTCAAGCAACAGAGATTTTTGACACTAAAGATGGCAGAAAATAGTGGCTCTGTGTTGGCTGGCCCGAAGCCGATGGTGATTGTCTTGCTGAACACAAGTTGCAGCACAAGGACTTGGTGGGGTACCCTGTATCTCAGACCAAGGGGCTGGGATCTTCCTGGTTGTATTTTCTAGATGATTTTACATTAGCAACAAAAGGCAAGTAGAGAGAAATCTCAAATTTGGCACAACAAAATGAATTAAGCTGATCTGAGAACTAACTCAAAGAATGAAAGAGTTTTTTCTGATGCTCAGATATTATCAAAGTTGGGGCAACTGTGAAAATATGGCATTAGTCTGGCTGAAAAACCTCCAACAGCAGGATGTTATAATCTCATCAGGAATAGAAGAAGCAGTAAGGCAAATGTGTTCTGTGAGCCATTGTCTTCCAAAGCCTCACTGACAGCAGAGAATCTTGAATTGAGTGACTGCTCTCATAGAGAAACTCCAAGAGAAAATACAGGGAGCTCCCAGGATCACCTGGCCTTGGAAACAAAAAGGCTGATTTATTCCTTAAGTAGTTATATGTTACACAGAAAAGAGGGAAAAGTATGTTGGTTGTTGTAAGTGATTTGTATTTGAGAGAAACATTTATGAGGTCCCATTAATACAGTGGTGAACAGTCTGGAGTTTCTAAATCTAGCAGATAATACTTACACAGCAACTGTACACAGAAGGAGATGACCTTACTATGGACCTCAGAAGGCAAATAACATCTGATTGATTCTTGAGCTGGAAGTAGCTGCTTTCACTGGGGCTGTTCGTTGTGGTGTGATTACATTCTATATGAGCAAAGAGAGGAGATTCGCAAGCAGTAATTAATAAACCCAACTGTTGTATCAAAGAAGTTTCCCAAAGTTTCTGAAAACTACCAGCCAAATTAGTTAGGATGCAAAATCTAGATGCAAGAAATCTGAATGCGAATTGTGTAGGCATAAAAAACCAAAAGACAAATAGTTAGTCAAGCCCCCTCCCTCCACAATCAAGCTTCGAGCTTAAGCTGGAACCTCATCCAAATTCAGCCTCAACTGGAAATTACTAACTAAACAGGGAACAAAGAAAGGAGGAAAAAGCAAGGAATATTGATGGCACTTTGAAATGCAGAAACATAGAAGGAAGGCCTTGATGGAAACTGTCCTTCAGTGGGGAACATATTTAGACTCCCCACATTTAAGAAGAAGAGGGAGTTTAAAAAATAGATTAAAAGCAGAAAATAATGCCAGTGATGACAGACAGAAATCGCAAAACTGGTAGTAATGTTGATGCAGAAAAGGCTGAAATAGTTACCTATTAATTCTGCAAGTAGGAGAGTAGTGGCAAGGAATTTATTTTAGATGAGGAGGCAAGTTATCTTCAAGTGCATTAGGAAATAGCTTCTTAAATTCAGCAATATCATCTTCTGCCTGAGAGCTGTGCCAAGGCATCCTGCAAAGAGCAATACTGGTCTGAAATGCATGGTTGGTCTGTTGGTAAGCAGAAAACCCCAGGGCGATATCCCTCTGACCTTGGCTGGGAGCGGGATGTGGGATGGAGGAGAAGGGAGGTGGAGGGGAAACAGGGCATGGCAGCCTTGCTCTCTGGCCCTGGACTGCTGGCTGTGGCTGCAAGCCGTGACTGCCAAAGGAGTGTTAAAATCTGCCAAAAAGCCACACAATAAGTGGCAAAACTGCATCTGAGTGAGAAACTTTCACAGAGGCGTTTATTCCTGTCATCACAAAGGAGATTCAGAGGCACCTTGATTTCTGTGTGAAGAATGAAAACAGTCCCTACTAAATCTTTCTCCAGCTAGCAGAGAAAGCCATCACAAGAGTTCAAGGAGGATAACTCAAACCAGACCAAATGAGAGAGCTGGCAAAAAGCGTTAAGAGTGAGGGTGAATAAATTACTTAGAGAGGTCGTGGATGGCTCTGTTTCCTGATGTTTTCATTGGCTTTGGTGAGGAGAGATTTTTCGCCACCAACTGCAGTCAGCTGAGTCACTCAGCCAGTCTCTTTAACCTCCCCCTGGTCCATGGAGAAAGATATAAACTCCTGCAAGGGATGATTCAGTGCACCTAAATTAAGCATCTGCTTTGAATTGCCTTCCAAAGTACCTATCACTCTTTCACTCTTCCCCTGCCACCATTACAGAGGAATTCCAGCCAGACAAGGTGTGTGCCAGGTAAGGGATTGGGTAGCGCAAAAGTACTACCTATCCTCTATGGACAAATCAGTGCAGGTCTCTTAGGGTTAGGAGTCAGGCACTGATGCAAATGATGCATATGTCCTGATCCAGCAGTGACCTATAAAATTCATACCCTGAACAGAGCACTTGCCCCACACAGGTGACAAAAAAGCACAGGGTTGAATATATTTCTAAAGTACTTGTCCAGTATTACAGACAGGCAACTACACCAACCAACTCCCACAGTTACCTTCCAGCTCACGAATGGCTCGTATCATAGATAAAGTGAAAAGTCATAAAGCTATCAGTATGCACAGTAAAGAGGTAAACCCCAGTCTTGTAATTACTGTAGCAGAAAGAATTTTTGCACCAAAAGTCTTGAGTTGAACACAGCAAGGTCTACGTGCATGTACTTGCACCCAGGTCAAAAATCTGGACTGTGGATTTGTCTGTGTTTTCTTTTGCTTTCAGAAGTGATGCAAAAAATACATGTTATTTTTTCCTCTTATTAGCTCTCCACCAGGAACGGTCATTTTTCCCCATCTCTGCAAACACCTGTATTTCTTCCTTTACGGAGAGTTTGCCAGATGCCTTTTAATTTATTCCTCCTGTTAAAGTGCCATTTAGCAGGTGACTTCTTCAAAACTGCTTGCTGGAGATTTGCAGTCCATCACTGGGGCTGGTGAAGAAGTCACAAGGGGGCAGCTTCCCAGCTACTGGCTGCCCAGGTAAAACATGAAAACCTTAGCGGGCCACATACAGTATGAGGCACACTGAGGAGCTTGGACAGGGGTGTGTTGTGGGTGTCTGTGGCTCACACAGAGGGGATGTGAGCCCAGATACTCAAAGTTGCAGATTGTTTTCTGTAATGAACACCTGCACATTGCAGGCAGGAGGAGCCCATTTTACGTGTAGTGCTTGGAAAGGTGGCCCTGCTCTTTCCTTTCCTCCAGTCTACACTTACTGCTTGTAAATCTCCTTATTCTTGAGTCGCACTTTACTAGTATGAAGTATCAGCAAAAGGTGAAGGGCTTTGTCTCCACGCTAAAATCTCACTGATTTTACTCTGATCCATTTCTATACTGGTTGAGCTAAAGCACTGAAAACTCCAGTGGGAACACTTCTTCTTTGGCTGATTTTTGCTTAGCCTATCCAGATTCCCAGCCAATTAGAGCTACACTGAAATAAGCATGGTGTAAATCCATGCTAAGAGATTGCAATTGGAGATTGCTCTCCTTCAACTAAAGTGGTTTACTGGACTAGAAATGTTCATTCATGGGAACCAAAAAAAAAAGCAATGTATTCCTATGTACACACAGAGTGGAGAGCTGCAAAAACATTTTGTCTCTCATTCTTAGTCCCTCATTAAAGGCCGCACATTGATTATTTATTTCTTTCTAATTTAGCAACAGCAGTAATAGAAATTGCCTCTTTGACCCGAGCTAGTTGCCAAACATTTAGTTCAGAACCAATTTCAGTGCTACTGTAATCCCCTGAACTGAAGAGCTGGAGCAGAAGTAAAACTGAGCCAACCTGAAACTGTAGCTGTGCGAATGGCGCCAATCTAATTAAGTTATGAAAAACTGTCCCTCTGGAGATGAGACTCCTGCAGCTCACAAGCAAAAAGGTGGAGAACATGTGAATCTGGCCACAAGCCTCAGCTGTTGACAACCCAACTTACAAAGCATCTGTACACATGCCCTTTGGGAAGAAAGATAAGTGGTACTCGGGGGAACCACACATTTGTTTAACTCTTTGTTCCGTACTCATCCAGGCAAGGAGAAAATGTTTCATATTATGCTGAATACCATCTCAGATTCTGGCAGGATTACTTGTCAATATTATTGCAGCCTCTTCAGTTACAGTGCTTCAGCAATAAAGTAGTTAGACTGGCTTTGAAATACAGAAATTCAGGCAATACAATCGCACTATGAAAGAGCGCTCATTAGCCTTTGGCTGACCTTGAAAAATTGCATTTCTCTCCAATTCTTCCACAAATTGCTTTAAGGAGACCTCCTTAGCTCTACCAAGTCACAAGGTTTGACTGTGTGACTCATAGTTTTTAGCCACTCTCTCACGATCACAAGGCATGCTTGCCTTTTACACGCAGCCACAATTGCTACAAGGAGGATACATAAAAATGCATCGACGGCCTTATTAATAGTGGCATGTTCTTATTTGTTTGGGACTTTTTTTTTCCAACCTCAAAAGTTTCATAATGAAACAGTTGGTCTTATAAAAAGTGTCACTCATCAAGTCAAATTTTATGGCTAGGTCACTGTAAGGACTTTGTCAGATTGTGACTGGGCATGAAAAAGTTTTGTAGCTGTGGAAGCTGAATTAATTGTGTAATCAGATATGTCTCGAGGCATAAGCGGGCTCTCAAAGGGATGTGTTCTCTTGTTTGAGACAAATAGCACCACTACATCTTTCCTCCAATATCTGACTGTTGCTGGACACAGGCCACCAAATATGTTGAACCAGTAGGTAGACCCATATCCTGAGTCTATACCTCTGCTATCAACAGCCCTTGCAGCTGTGGAGGACCCCTCAAGCAAAGCGCTTGAACAGAGGAAAGCTCAGCTCAAGGAGCTCCTTGCCTAAAGTTTTGACACCTCCATGGTGAAGGTCTCGGATGCACTGTTTTCAGCAGAACTTGGCACCGGTGTGCAACACCTGAAATAATTACCTGCCTGCTGGAGCCAAAGGCTGCTCAACTATTCTTCTGTTTCTCTTTCACAGCAGATGATGGGACAGAGCAGTGCCAGAGATGATAAAAAGCCTTGCCTGAAGGAACCGTGGCTTCAGCAGCATGGCTCACCCAAGGAGCTGGAGCCTGTCTGAGGAGCCTGCCACAGCTGGCACAGAGTGTGCCACATCTGTAATGCCATGGCTGTAGTGCTGTTAACCAGCACCACTGCTGAGAACAGCCTCCCTCCATTGGCATCTTGCTGCTCACCTCTCCCCAGTTGGAGGATCACTGTCAGCTTCCCTTCAGGAGTGGTCCCTCTTCCATGCACTCAGGCGGCGATGCAGGAGCGTGTGTTGGTGGATGAAGCAGATGCACAGGTCTAATTCCACCCAAAAGAGGGCAGTGGTGCTTGCGGACACACAGGCACACAGGGAAGACAGTGGTTTACTCTCCAGCTGCTCGACTTTCCCAACCAGCTGACAGAAACTCTCTTCAGCTCTTGGCACAGGCAGAGCAGTCGACAGAGCTCTCTCTTTCACACACTCTTAGTTAGCCTCTGCTCTCACTTCCTCTCTTTGACTCATTAGCTGCTTTACCATCATTTCTCTTGAAATTCAATGGAAGAAGTCACATGAACACATCCACGCCAGTGCTGAGTGCCCTGTACCAGGTGCCTCTGTGTCACCCCCATCTACCAGTTACTTGGCTGCCAGCTGGTACATGTCTTCTGCAGAAGCAGCTTTTCAGATGAGCTGTGGCTTGGGCGTAGCCGGGAATGGAAAATTGGATGGACCGCAGTTGATGGCAATCAGGCAATGCTCAGAAGTTTGATGTCACAGGAAACCACTGATACTGCAAATAATTCAGGGCAATTAAAAAAATCCTCAATACACTGACTGCTTTTCCCCTGTTCCAGTGGCTATGTATTTTCTAGTAGTGTGCTTGCCCAGTGCCTATGCTCTCACCTTCAGCAGGCGTGGTTCACAAAACAGTATAATCCAACCCAAGTACCCACCGTTAACACTTGTACTTACCATGGTCCTCCCTCAGCCACAGGGTTGTGTGGGTTTCCATGGTTGAAAGCCAGCACAGGTCACAGCCTTGAAATGTGAAGAGATGCTTGCTTTATTTCCCAGCATCAGAGGGTTTCTCAACCTGGCAACTTCTGCTGTCTTGAGGTTGTTCAGTTAATGCTGTTTTCTTGGCTCCTATGCTAAAAACACCAGACATAATAGCAGCAGCCAAGGTATTAACAACAAAAACAGCAGCAAAGACAATAGCAACACAAGTGCAGCTCATAAGTTTAGCTTTATTTAATGGTACAGGATCTGCACAGCCCTTGGGAGCTGGACCCAGAGCAGAAACCACAGCCAACTTTCCTTCCTCAAACGCTCTTGACGGTTGCGAATGACCCTTCTCCAGACCAGAACAGCCTTTTACTCCTGAGTGAAATGAAACAACAGCCCCAGCATGCTGTGGCAAACATGGGCCTGGAGGTGTGGTTTCTTACACAAGCACGTTTGTACAGGATTTTTTGCTGTAGATGGGATGCAGCCTCTACACAGGCTGGGTTGATAGCATTGCACAGCATATGCTATCCTGTGCCTCCACATGGCATTGTACCCCCTCACTGGGTTTCCAAACAGGAGGAAATGACTCTGCCACTGCTTGTGCCAACAGCTTGAGGGCTCTGTGCTGAGAAGAAACCTAAAGTTCTCCTTCAGGTTGAATGGTGAGACCAACCCTACTGGGTGGGAGAAGCCTGTTTAGGGGATAGAGAACTGATCAAGTACCCAATAGTGCAGGGTCAGGTCCTTCAATCACAGATGTACCTGCCCAGAAACGATCTGATTGTAGTGCATATAACCCACTTGTTTCTTCAACCCCTAAGTAATGCCTTTGCAGGGTGAAATCCACCATTAAGTAGATTCAGCTGCCTTAGCATGGGCTTGTGACACTTGTGGGGTACCTCGCAGAGCCTCAAGCACTGGATTTGGGCTCAGATATGTCCTCTGCTGGCACTTAGAAGGACATCCTAGGGCATTTAAAATGTGACGCCACTCTGGCATTTGGACTAGTTTGTCATCTAAGTAAAAAGCAAAGTTTACGCCACTTCCTGCACAGCCCCTTCTTTCCTGAGGCTGCCTGGACACATGTCTTTCGAAGTTAAGCACTAAAAATTCATTTTGTCTCTTCAAGGGGAAAACCAGACTTGCACCCTCAGAGCAAGACCTAATGCCCTCAGCGGCACATGGCACAGGCAACTGAGGGGGTATCTCTTCTCAGCATGGATCTGTATGCTAAGACTAGTGTGACTCTTGAAAGAAAACCTGGATTATTAGTACTGCACCCAATACAAGAAGTCCTGGTCCCCAGTGGCTCTGAGTTACTCCCATCTTTGGAGCTGGTGGTGGAGTCAGTAACTCAGGCATCCATTGCATGATGTTGATCTGCTCCCAAGTGCATGTTTTACTTGGAGTCATTTACCAATAGCCATGTGCAGGTTTAACTTCAGCTTGGCCTGCAGCTTTATGAGTTCCATAGGCAAAACCCTGTTCGCTTTTAGTTCAGATTTTTAAGTGCATATGGCTAGATGCAGTTCTCTCCCCTGAGGTGATAGGACGAGGGCTAGGAGCCTTATAAAAAGTAGAATGCTAGAAAGAAAACCTGGGCCGCCTTTGCCAGAGAGAAAGTTAGTGTAATGAGTATTAGGAGAAGATGAGCAATGTCAGTATTACTGCATTTGGGAAAATGCAAATATGAAATTCTTTCCCAGTGAATAGTGACAATACCGTGCTATGTAGAAATGTGGGGAATTAGGCAGTGTCATCCCATGTGATTTGTACATACTTTAGAGGGAATTAAATCCTTGTGAACCTATCCAGCTTTACAGATGTCGAGGCCTGATTTGGCTTGCTGATGTGCCAGTTTTACATGGAGGCAACTCCACTGAGACCTGTGGAGTCATTAAACACTGACAGAAGAAAGCAGAGACTCAAATGCTGCCACCCTACTCACCATGCCAAGAAACAGCATGCATTTCCCAAATATTTCATCCATTGAGCAATAGAAGCAGCACTGGCAAGGTCTTCTGTGATCTGCTTTGCCCATCACCTTACCCGTGAGTCCAGGGTAGGACCACCTCCATGAGTAAGAGGTCAGCAGTTTATCTGGACCTATTCTGGTTTGGGCCTCCTTGCAGCATTACAAAGATGTCAGCATCTGTGTTCTGCCATTTACATATCATCACAGCTCACAGGCTTTAAAAGGTCCTTTGCCATACCATTTGGTGCCCAGATTTCCCTTCCCTCTTAAATTACTGTCATATACAGCAACCACTTTAATGCTGGAGCTAATGCAGCACCCTCTGTGCTGAAAAGCTCCATTTCCGGTATCCTAATTGCGATATACACCATCATAATCATTATCACCCCTGTTGAGGGATTGCCTTCCCACCACATATTGGGCTGTATGTTCTGGTTTACAGTGGTGGTACACCCCCGACCTTCCTCCTCATTGATGCTGGCAAGGAAAAAGTCAAGGCCAAAGCAATATTCTTTTAAGTAGGCCTTTCGGAATATGCAGTAAGCAGTGACATTAGGGCTGTGAGCTTTCCCATCTGCGTGCTGAAAGTATTGCTGCATCATGCAAAAGAAGTGAGGCATGTAAGCTATGCTGCGTGCAAACCATTTCAAATGCCTTTAAGCAAGTGTCAGTTGGACCACTGACTTTCCACCCCCATCCATGGAACGAGGGTGGAGCAGGCTAGACCGGGACTGGAATGTGATCTGTATTGCGCGGCTGCCGGGTTTACATGCCTACTGATTTTACTTATGCAACCACGTTGGGTATCCCCATCTCCTTGCCCTTCTAATGAGCAGAAGAGTAGGCGTAGGGACATCAATGACACTGCCCAAGTGCATAAAGCTCTGTGTGTGCATGCTGTGTGGAGAATCCAGGCTCCAGTCATGATTGATGCTCTTCCTTGGGGGCAATCTGGCAGCCCTGCAGCCCTGCAGCCAGGTGTTCATGCTAGCCCTTGCGAATGCAATCTTGCAATCTTCTCTCAGCCCTGGAATCAGGCCATGGGTGCTGGAAGAAAAGATTGAGTTTCCTTTTTGGGGTTTATTTTTTTTATGTTTTCCTATGAACCCACCCAATTTTGCAACATTGCAAAATGAAGGCTTTGCCTGTTGTTTTTTTTTTTCTGTGTGTCCTGCTGAGGGAAGGGACAGAAAGAGCTGGGTGAGATAAAACAATGGAAATTAGAGTGGAATGGAGAAGTGTGAAAAACAAGAAGGTTGAGGTTGTGAAAAGCAGGACCAAGATTGGGAGAGAAAAACCCTTTTGTGCATTTTGATACTGACTTATAGTTGTGCAACGTTTACATCAAATACCAACCCAGTAGGTACGGAAAGCACGGCAGGTACAGAGTCGCTAACAGAGCTTTGGTAAACTTAGCACTCAGCTTAAGGCACAACCCAGTGATCTCACCTTTAGCTAAAAGCTATTAAATAAATTTAAGCATATGTGTAAATTGAATTACCTTAGGGAAAAAAAAGAGGGAAGAACCCAACCCTTGGATTAAAAATTACAGGAAAATCGCACCAGGTAACCCTACAGAGCTTGGCAAACTCTACAACTGCTTTGAGTTACTCATGACCCTGACACTTCCCTGTTCAGTGTGTGGTCCTTGGCTGGGGTGGCTGTGCCACTGATCTCAGTGTTGCCAGGCCTCCGGCTCACTTGCCTGTTCTCCCCTGTTGCGCTCTCTTTCATTGTAATGGAGTAATACGGAGTAGTGGTTGGGAGTTCAGCAAAAAACAAACTCGGAGGCTTTAATGTCTGACAGCCCTGCCTGGAATGGAGCAGCAGTGCCTGATTCTTGCAGAGTGATGAGTACCTTCTCTTTATGGATATTGTGCATGAGGGGCTCCTGAGAATGCCATGAGATGCCTATCCCCTTCTTCATCACCAAAGCCCATTTTTAAACACAGCGTTTGTTTTCATGTTTTCGTAACACCTCATTTGCAGACATGTGATTAGACGTAATTAATGCTTGTAATCAATGAATGCTTAATTGCTGCTCATAAAAAAATGCTGGATAAATGTAGAGCACTGCTTGATTGAATGTTCTTTGATTGGCTAATGGATCACTCTATTGCTCTTTTAGATTCTGCTTAACCAGGCAAAATATCTGGGCTAGTGTAAAACAATCCTGCATTGATCTCTCCAGCCAAGTGGGGTCTTTCCAGTAATTAGAAGGGTGGTGACAGGAACAGACTTGGCTGTCTCTTCCTGGGGGACTGGAAAGAGTGGGTTTTTTTGTTGGTTTTGGGTATTTTTCTTTATTTTTAATTTAAAAGCTATGCAGCAAATAGCAAGGAGAAGACTGGTCGGATCTTTTGACTTTTAGCTGTAAAAAATCATTTAGCATTCCCTGATAAGCCTCTTGATTTAAACAGAGAAGCAATTTCTGCTCCTTGGGAGTTCCATTTGAGTAAGTCTGGCCCCAAAACTTCACAGGCTCAAATCTCTGGAACCAAATTCCAGGAAACATTCATATGTGGATGATGCATCTGTAACAGATACAAAGGGGAGAGGGGAAGCATTTGGCAATTAGGAGTTGGAATCGTTTATAACTCCAGCTGGTACTTCTCTTTTTTCAGGTGAAACGTCTCAAGGGGAGGAGGAGAACCTGTCAATGGCATGTTTTGCACTATGTCTTGCCTTTTCTCCATATTAAGGCTTTCCTCCATGAACCCTTCCAAATGGGGCTGGCTTCATGAGCATGGAGAACCAGCACTAGATTGTACTCTGCCCTCCAGCACCCTGCACAAAGGCTGCTGAGGAGCAGCCTCACTGCTTTTCTACGGATCCACACCAGTCAGTGTGCATGAGAGCAAGGTGAGCCATTCACTTAGCAAGTGTTCAGAAAAAGAGGGACCACATACTAGGAGTAGGTCCTATTTCCTTGTCTGACTGTGCCTTTCTGGATTCAGCACTAAGCACCCACAGGGCACAGATCCCAGCAGGTTTGGGGATAGAACAAAGGACCACAGGGATCACCCAGCATCCTGCAGGCTCACTTCCACTGTGGAGATGCTGCTGATACTCCATGTAGATCAGTAGTGAAACTTCTCCATAGGAAGAAAAGGGCATTAAGGAAGGCATCAGAAATCTTAGCTACAAGAAATGGATTTTCTGTTTCCTTATGGATCCAGATGAGCTCTGTGGCACCCAGAACACAGATCACCCAGCACTTATTTGCAAGGCTAAGTACCTGCAGAAGGAAGAGAGTCAGCACACATGTGCCTAAGTGCAAGTGAGGTTTCCACAATATAGCCCTTTGTCTTTTTAACTTTATGCTCTGTTCAAATGCTCAGGCCTCTGCTCCAACATAAATACATTGCCTGAATTTCTCTCCTCCTACATTATGCCTCTTGAGCTGTGGAAGATTATACTCAATAGATAAAAAAGTGCTTGTTCCTTTGACAAATGCAAGGCTTAAAGACCACCCTCCGTTCTTGAGCAAAATTAGCTTATCTTTGCCCCCAAAAATGTTGTTACTAAATATGAGCCATTATTTGTGTGTGGCCTGAATGAGACGCTCAATTCATCTTATTAAAGGTTATCCTTTGAGGAGCTTTAAAAGGAAATGCATTGTTCTTAATTATTCTTATCTCAACAGCTGTATAATTCCTGGTTTTGATTTAGAAAAAAAAAGTATCCAAAGAAAGATTATACTGAAAGATGGAGATGGGTCTGAACCTAGATTGCAGAGTTGAACTGCAGCTCTTAACCTGTGCTAAACTGTCTTCCTCTCTCCTTTGAGAAGGTGTATGTTTGTTCTTTTCTTCCAAAGTTAAAACATGAATCTGTGCAGAAAACAACAGAAAATCTTAGAAAAATGGGTCCTGTCCCTCTTTCTGGTTTTAAACTTGTCCTAATAATGTTCTTTATGTTTTATCAGAAAACAGCAAACAAGACTTGGTGGGGAAACACTTTCCTCTGCCATTCCTGCACCCCAAGCTACCGTGTCAAAGTTTGTAAATATTTTCATCAGAAAGGCCCAAACCCAGTATGCCTTTTCCATTCAGTGAAAATCCAAAAAAAAAAAAAAAAATAAAAAAGAAGTAAATCAAAGCAAACTGAAATTTGGGTGAAATTTACTATCACACTAAAAAGCTGCTTTCTGTTGGTTAAATGTTTGCACAAAAAGTGACATTTGCTGTGATGCTGTACGGTTGTCACAAGCTGCTACCCACTTTGAAGTGGAGCAGCACATAATGGATCAAATTCTCCACAGAGCTCAATGCCAGAGTTTCAAGTGCTTGGCATCTCGCATTTGGTCCAGCTTCTCTGAAGTGGTCAGCATCCAGCAGCTTCTATTGTGACAATAAGTGGCAAGATGTTTTGCAAAAGGGCTTAGCTACCAAGCTGCTGAATTCTTCTGAAAAATCTGGTCCAGGATGGTATTGAAGGCAGTTTCAGCTGGTTTGATTGAACCAGCTGTTGAATCACAGTGGATTCCTTGAACTTCTCATTATAACATGCCTCTGCGTGAAACACTGCCCTCTTTCCCAGCAACCAGGTAGAATCATAGAATCAACTAGGTTAGAAAAGACATTTAAGATCATCATGTCCATGCATTCACTTTGCACTGAAAAGCGTGTGGAATATGTGTATGGGAATGAAGGCTATGAGAAGGACTTGAGCTACAAACATCAGGAGCCTTACATGTACCAAGGAAGCTTTCTGTTGATATTTTATATAAACAGCCTAAAGGAGAGGTCTGTTTCACCTAGGCTATTTAGTGCTCACCACATTTGAAAACTAGATGGCTTTGGTGCCACAGTGTGGAAGTAGGCTCTGTTTTTCACAAGCATCTGAAATCAAAGAATTAGACATCCCTAACAGCATAGCTGCAGAAGCCTCAATTTATCCAGTTTAACAAACGTTGGCCTCACCTTCTTTTTCCAAATACCAATTTAAAGGTTTAAATAAGTAAACAGCTGCCAAGGCAGCTACCCATGCTGCTTTCCTCTTGGCCATAACGTAGGAAGTTGGAGGATAAACTACCATATTTGCGACACCAAGCAGCTGCATGTAGAATCATAGAATGCTTTTGGTTGGAAGGACCTCAAGGATCCAAACTGCCTGTTGTCTTTCTTACATGGCATTTCCCAAAGAGCTAATCTTCAACAGAACATGCTATGAAGGCCTTCTTTAGGTGTCCCTGTAGACGTCTTGCTAGCTTAACCTCTGCCAGATACTAGCAAGTGACTGCTATCTGAATGGTGGCAGTACAGAGCACATTATTTATGTGTCTCATATACATTTGGTCTTGAAGGTATGTTTTTCTTTCCAGTAGATCTCAAACTTTCAAGCAAGTATAAAACATCATGTTTGAAAATATATAAATAATAATATTTTTTCCATTGCAGTCATTCCTTGGTGTACTACCTGCATTGTGATAATGGACAGGGTAATAAACCAGCTTGTGATGGGAGCTCTCTACTGGCATTCATATAGTTGAGATCAGGTTCTTGCTGCTGGTAGATTCAGCAAGGGATGGTTACTTTGTACAGTACACCCCCCCCACCCCCGAAGTTAATATGAACATGCATGTGAAGGTCACCTCCTGTCCAAAACACAACTACTAAAAACACCTGGACACTATTTCTCTGCAAGAGATACTACTAGTTAAGTGGTGTTAGCTTACAAGATCAAGCTCAGCTACTATCAGTAGTGGATCTGGATCTTCCCTCCTGAATGGCACAGTCTCCATTTCTAATCCCCGACCAGCGACGTTCTTGCTTTTATTTCTCATTAGTGAAAGGCTACAGGAGTACAAGATTAATGACTGCAGCACAGCCTCACTCAGTACCTACAGCAACGGCAGCTGTTACCTCATACAAAACAGTATTTTTCTCCAGGGTACCCATTCTACCTACACCAGCAACAGAGATAAGGATATTTACAGTTTCCCCAATTCCTTATCTTTATTTCTAGACATTCTTAGTGAATGTATAAAGCACCACTGCTCAGCATGAAAGAGAGAGAGGGGAAAAAAAAGCTCCACAAAGCTGAAAGATGCACTACAGCCAGCTTTAAAAGAAACAGCAAGGGGGTATGGCAATAGGCCATCTCCCATCCAGACATATGTTCCACAAAGAGTGAAACTGCCAAACAGGTACTGATAACAGAGGAATTAGTTTAAAAATACTTATTTTCATTTTAAAAGACAAATATCTGCAGCTGAGGAGAACCTGACTTTTAACGGGAACTTTAATGTACCGTCCATGCAGAAACAACCATTCGTCAGCACTGCAGAGATCAGACATGACGAAAAATAGCTTGACTCATCCAGACGGTAATTCAAAGCAGCAAAATATATCCAATTCTACCCAAAACCCCATCATGCATTTTCCACGTGGAAAGTAGACGGCTCCCACAGAGAATATCTTGTTGTCCTAAGCACTTCTGAAGTTGTACTAGAAAAACCTCTCTTCCACCAAGTCACGCAATATTAATGAGCACACTGCTACTTATCACACACGTACATCATTTTGTACAGCCTTGTACATTTAATTTGTTGCTGCGGATGCAATTTAGTGAGGACTTGACCTGAAGAATGATTGAGCAATCTCTGTACGTGCAATGATCCCAGCAAAGAGCTGGGGTGCCTGGTACCTCTTAGGAGCAAGCCTGTGCTGTACACCATTGTCTTACATACTGCAAAATATGCAGCTCATTTGTAGCAACAGCTTGAACACAAACTGATTTGAGTAAGACTTGTTCCCACTGGTGGACTCCCAGCAGTGCCCGGTTCAGACTTCACTGAAGGTATAATCCTGTTCTAGTATCACTGGTCTCATTTTACGACTTTGGGTGAAGCACCAGGATGACTCTAAATGTGTGTATGTAACTCCGACTATTATCCATCACTCAGCATCCAGAAGAGGCAAGAATAACTCACCCACACTTCCTTGACACGTTGTTTCTAGCAGCTAGCAGACTCTCTACTAACTGGAGAGGAAGGACCGTACATTTCTGAAGAAAGAGGATCTCTCACATCATAAACACGAAGTTGTGAATGCCATTTTACCAGAGGATACAGCTCCCTTTTAAATTAGAGATGGGTGAAATAGGCTGGAAAAAACAAAACCTGATCCATCGTTCCTCTGAAGCCTTGAGATGGCCTTAGCAGAGAATTCGATACAATGGACATGTTAAAATAACTAGATCTCATTTGAAAACATCAAAGAAACAGAAACACCACAGGCCACATTTTAAAAACTGTCTGCCTGAACAGGGAAAGGGAAACTGTGTAAGCACCACCTCATATACCAAATATGCACTCATGTGTGTGAAAAAGGATACTCACATACTCCACCACCATTTCTCCTCAGGCAGCTGTCCATTCCCTTACAGAAACCTGGGCTTGCACAGACAGAAAGTAATCAAATCCATTTGCATGAATATTTGCGTTACCTAATTTTAAAACGTATCCCCATACAATACACTGCCCAAAGAAGGCTGGTTTGGTCTACTAACATGCAGACCTGTTGCCAATATTAGTATTCAGGCTGGTTCAAATTTCCGTACAAAGCTCAATTTTAAGCACATTCATTTCTGAGTGCCCAAATGGAAACACAGACTTCTGTAGGGCAGGTTTTCCATGCTGTCTTGTTCAAAAGAACCCTTCAGGTTGCCTCCTGTGAGCAGACTCACTGTAGGTGGTTTTGGAAAGGTAAAGCATCTTCCTCAGTCGTTTCCTCTCTACCTTTTCTGAAGGAATCCATGGTCCCTCTTACAATGCTTCCTGGCAGAAGGAGTGTCCCAGTGAAGTTTCCAGGTATTGCACAGAGTGACTAAACAAAATCTCCTGGGAAATTTTCATTCTGACAGCCTCAGTCTCTAGGCTACTACTGCAAGAACAGAGGAGAGATGCAAAAATGATTTTACTGCATCTTTCTACCATCCTCAGCTGCCTCTGTGAGGATGAACGTCAGCCTGAGGTGGGCTGGCAGATCCCCACCATTCCAGCCACCTCAAACAACAGCCCTTGCAGGGCCCCTGGGGATCTGCTGCCTGCCCTGGGCATGCATCAAGGGAAAATGGGTCAGGAGGATGGGTGTGAAGCTGGCTGAGCAGCCCAGAGGCTCCAGCCCAAGATTTTGCCAGTCAGCTTTATTACAAACATTTGTGGTGTTCCCTATGAGAACACTTCAAAACGCTTGAGCTCACACCGCAGGCAACAACTGCAGAGCACAGTGTTCATTTATTTATTTATTGTTATTTATTAACTGAAAATGAATCTGTTTATACACTTTTAAAATGCATGTGTGCCTTATAAAAAACTACTCCTTGCCCCGTGCAGTGGAAGGAGCTATTTTTCCATCGGGGGAAGAAAGGAGCACACTGAACAGGGGCACTGCATAGCACCAGCTCCTGCTGCTGTGTCCAACACAAGCTGACCTTTTTTCAAAACTCAGGAGTCAGTTTTAGTGCCCAAGAAAGTGAGGAGCAAGTAGCACAGACATGTTGTCCAAGCTTCCCTGCACAACTCTGCCAGCACAGTGCATCTCAGCCATGTCCTGCAATAACCTTGTTATCCCAGTCCCTGGGAAGAGACTTTTGTAATTTTCCCATGATTTGATTTCTTACATAGACTTTTCTATAGTCAGGGTCTCTAGCCATAGAGCCTTTACTTCTCCTCATTGTCTCAGTCAGAATGAGCAGTGGTATTAGCTCCATTTTTCAGATGCAGAGAAAAACTCCAGTGTGAGCTCCAGGGTCACCACAGGAACATGGACAAAACTGGGAAGAAGTGGGCTCTGGCTGCAGGCAAGAGGATCCTGGCCTTGCGTCAGGACACAAGAAGGTTGACCTGGAGCTGCCAGTGCCATGGCTTCACAAAAGCCATGGGCTAGCACATCCCAAACCCTGACTAGTGAAAGGAGAGGCAGCTCCCTTGGTCCATTTTCAAACCTTATGGACCTGCAACATTTGCAAGGTCAGCGCTCTGCAGAGGGAATATCTGGCAACATCATTTTTCATCAGCAGTGACACCTGACCTAACAATGTCTCGAAAGTACTAAATATCTGCAAAATTCTCAGGTTCTTGTGTTTGCTATGCACAGGCAAAGTATTCTACGTTTGTCAGACTTCTGTTCTCTTTGAATTATTGCAAGTTTTTAATGCAGTGGTACCAGACATGAACATCCAGAAGAAAAGCTAAAATAATTTCAAGAAAATAACCCAAGTATTGGGGTGTCTGTGTGTCTCTAAGAAACCAATACTCCACCCCTGTTCTAAACCAGACTGTTCCTTTCCTTTCCCTCACCCCCCTCTTACTTAAAGAGAGCTGGAAGGGAAAAGACTTCATCAGTCTCTGAGTCTGTAAACCTTTCCCCTCCCTAATATCCGAGACAAGCCTTAAAGAAGAACCAGTTTGGAACAGAACATGAAAAACCTTCTGAAAAATGACTAGAGGCCTAATGCTGTCACTGTCCCATGTTTATTTTTCTTTCTTTGATGTCTGATGTCAAAGAGAAAATAATGTCATCTGCTGGAAACTCAAACATGTTTGCATTTTGAGGTAATTAGAATTAATGTTGGAGGGCAAAACTAACACTGAGCCACTCCAGTCTTTCCCATGTGAGGAAAACATTCCGTAATGACTTACATTTAATCTGGGAGCTGGCAGGCGGTCAGGAGCAGCCTGGATTCAGGAAACAGGGTAATATTTCAAAAAACATTTTCTTCAAAAAAATTAAAATAAAATAAAGTTATCTATATGTGACCTGATTTATCAATGATGGCAGCCTGATTGTGCTGCTCCAATTCCAGAAGGGTGCAACTGCTGAAAATCAATGGCTAACAGAGATGTAAATCAGAGAGTAACGGCAGCCATGTTCAGGACCACCACTGCTTCCTAAGTACTCAGCACCCACAATTGCAGCCACATTTTCTAAAGAGCTCAAGCCCCCATTCACATCCAAACAAGGGCCAGATTTTTGTAAGTGCTTAGCACGCAGTCTCTCCTCATTGTGACATTAATAGCAACATGCTGAGCGCTTTTGGAAAATTGGTCATACATGTTTGTTTTGGACCAGATCTTGTCACCCTTATACATGTTGAGTAGCATCTCATTCAGTGAGGAATTCTACTAACTAGTGCCTCTCAGTGTGAGCATTGCTGTGATCTTAAAAGACAAATGCAAGCCATGTTGCTCAATGCCCTGCTGGATGAGACTCAGATTATTATGGCTATTACCAAGGTATGAGAGGGTGACCTGAATATAATCAAACTGAACTGAGTAGGTATGTAAAGGTTAAAGCCTGTCTCATGAGAAACTGGGTTTGTTCTCCATAGGTTATTTCTAGAGTGAGGACTTTTGTTGTAATTACTCGTCCATCTTTAGGGGTTAAAAATAGAAAAGCAACCTTTTCCAGTTCAAAGAAAATAAATGGCTACACTTATCTGTGTGGGTAATTAAAACCAGCTGAACTCCAAGAGCTGAAACCTTCCACACGGCTCGTCCTTACTGAGGAGTAGATTTCTAGCAACATTTGACATATCAAAAAAAATTACATTATTAAGGAATGCTCTGGGGTAAGCATAATGCTACATCCAAAGGCAGGTTACTGGTGAAAGAACTATGGAAGAGATCAGAACATTCACAAGCCAAACCAAAAAAGCTTTTCTTATCACATGGGTTGATTGTGACTCTATTGACATCAGCTGTAGTTAAAAGCAGAACAAATGTTGTGTTTCCCCTTCTGCGACTCTGCAGAGGTGTGTGCCCTGGCCCCTAGCATTGCACAGCTGCTTTGGGAACCCAAATGACTGCAAGTATGGCTAATGCACTCATATGATGTGCCTTGTGCCACAGTTCCACTTCGCTGGTTCAACAACCATTTTCCCCTTTTGATGCACTGTCAACGAGTTTCTCTTTTCCTGCCTTTTCTGTCACATCATGTGGTCCAACAGATACCCGTGAAAGAGAAATGATGCAGGGACATTTCCTCTGGCTGGCCAGAATCTGGCAGAGTGACTGTGCATGGAAGGAAGAGCCAGAGTGGTGGGGCAGTTGTTTTCACAGTGCATCTTACTCCACTGCCTGTGGTCACATCACATCTCTCCTCAAACTTCTCATCTGTGCAGCTGAAGCCCTGGTCTTACAATAGTGTAGTTCAGTGGACCTACTCTTGCTCTGTACCACTACCATGCAACAAAGAGCTGTTGTAGAGGTAGGGGGGTATCACATGTTATCATCCTCAGGGCCCCCCCTGCACCATGCTGTTGCAGAGCATCATCCTACTGACTTCTATTTGACAGCCAGCTTGCAATTGCAAAGGCAGCAGATCAGCTGTAAGAATCAGGAATGTCTTTCTCCACAAAGGACAATATTTAAAGGCTGTTTTTCTTCATGTTTCATCAAAGGAGCTTACAGGAAAATGAAATTCCAATTTATTTTTTTTTTTTATCCAGATCATCAATCTTTTTAAGCCTTCAAAGCTGGAAGTAGATACCTCTAATATTTGTAACATTTTCTTTATTTAGCTGTGGCCAAAAAAAAGTAAAGTAAGAGCATACTGTCCTTTTCAAATTCACATTGGCCAATACAGACAACTCTAGATAAATTCCCTAATCTGCAACTGCCTCCCAGGCCTGGGTTTAACCAGGCCATTTCCCATGTTGACAAGACAAAAGCATCCCTAAAAACTGTAGAAGGCATATTCCTGCGAATGTCAGGGCCATACAAATTCCTGGGCCCTGAGTGCTGCCTACACATCAGATGTCCTCCAGCCACAGCCAAGCAGGAGGCTAGAAGAGGAGGCAGGCCATGGAATGAGTTTCTTGCTGCTTTCTTCAGCCCTGGACTTCCATGCTGCTTTCCATCTTCTCTACCCTGTTCACCTTGCCCCATTGTCCTTCCTGTCCTTCCAAATGCAGGGTTGATCTCTGGGGGCAAGTGACCTGCTGCTCAGTATCAATTTATGCAGCTTACAGGAAGAGCTGAGTGCTGATCAGGAGATGAAGGGTAAGTGCATATATGTATTAAACCAAACTGGGAGCTCTTCTAAGGATTTTCGCACTGACTCCAGCCACCCATTCTCACCAGAAGGTGATGACTAGGGGTGAGAAATGGATTGACAGGAAGCAATTTCTTACACAGAGGAAAGGTAGAACAGTTTCAAATCTCTAAGTCTTTATCTGCAAAGAAGTATTTCTCTCTGCTTTATCCTTTTCTAAGAGCAGTGGTGCTATTACAGCCTGTCTGCTGCTTGGTGCTTCTCTCTTCCTAGCTTCTTACCTCCCCTATCTTCTCCACTGCTTCTCTACTTTGTCTCCTTTCTTCTATTCCTTGTGCTTTTGCTTCCCATGGCTCCATTTCATTCACAGCAGCCTGAGTTTGCACAGCAAGAGTATGGTGAGATTAACCAGGTTTGGAAAGTCTGCCTTTGCTGTGCACACATGCTCTGTTTTCTTCCCTCCACTCCCAATGAAGAAAAATGTGTCCAAAACTGCTGTGAAGTTCCTCAGTGAAGAGCTGGCACAAAGCTCCCCAGCCAGAGCAGTGCCATGCCTTTGTCTTGCACAGGAACCCACACACAGCTTACAGCAAACAGAATGTCTACTGCTAACAAGAGTAAAATATGTCTCCCTACACAACATGCCAGCGCTTTAGTTAAGGGATAAAAAGAAAAATTAAAAAAAAGAGAAAAGAGAAATTAAGAAAGATATATCATACAAATTACACGTCTTTCATTGCTTAATGTAGATGTATTGTACCCAAAACTCATTTCACTTCATTTGGTGTGAAGCTGTGGTAAGTCCATTAAAGCTGAAGGAGTTGCATCTGCCTAGAACTGGTGCAAGCCAGGCAACAATCAGATCCATTACATTTATTGCTATAATATCATCACCTTCCATATGGTGCTGCAACTAGTCCGTATGCTGAAGGGAGTGCTGCCTAAAGTCTGTTCATCCCAAAAGCTGCATTGATCTTGAGTCTTTTATACCAAGAGAAGAAACTCGCCCCTGACCTGAAGACAAACATTGTCCAGGGCTGTTTAAAGGTTCCAGTGCCTAATGGAGGATTCACACCCACCCTCACCTAGCTCTGAACACAGGATACTCAGATCTCTGGCAAAGAGCAGAGCTGAATTTCCTTAGTGGAGTCTGTGTGGCCTTGGCCCTTTTTAAACTGTACACTACAAACATGGTCCTTCACTCCACTGCTAACTCCTGAGGATTCATGTGAGGCTTACTCCTTTGAAGTAAAAGCTTTCAAGCCTCTTCCTCTGATCTATTACAGATAGTCACCGTGTGGACCTTCTAGTGCTGGTTAATAACAGCTATATCTAATTACTTAGAAAGTATATCTTTGTCAGTATTCCATCTATTATTTCACACTTCACTTCCCATGGATGAGCACCCTGGTATGCCATTACTTTACTGAATATGAATTTCTTCCAAGTTTCTCCAACCTGAGAGGCTTCAACCCTGACCATACCATACATCACTGGAAGTAATATTTGAAACAGGAATCTTTGAACAACAAAGGACCAACACATCTATGTATTTATCTGCTCCAAAATCATCTTTCACTAGCACTCAACTGTCAGACGTGGTACTCAGTAAGCAGCATTTATCATTGTGGACTTATCCTCATATCCTCTCCTACCTTTATCTACTGTCAGGGGTCAATTCCTTTCCCATTTAAACCTCACCTGCCTTAAGTGGTTTGTCTTGCAGAGTGAGCTGCCAGCAGATTCCTCTTTAACCACACAGAGAATCATAGAACAGTTTGGGTTGGTAGGGACCTTAAACATCATAAATGACCTTTTATTTCTCATTCACTTTACTTTCCAAATCACCTAATCATCAGGTTAAATTTCTGATCTAAAGGGGAGAGGGGTTTGCTACTGTTTTCCTTGTACTTTTTACCCCACTGGAATTTCCTCATATTTATTCTCATCACGTTCCCCATTTTTAAAATATCAAATGAAATTGCCAGTGATCAATACCATCCAGTGGAGCATGTACACTCACTGTCTGTATTAACTCCTGCTTTTTCCTTAGGGGTAAGCTGAACCTCCCCCAAACTACGCATCAAAACGAATGGCTTTAAATAGCAGTCATCTGTGGTATTAATCAAGTTTCTTCTTAAAACCATCCCAGATGTGCCACTCAACCAGCTTATACTGGTTTCTGTAAGAACACCCACTGTTATTATTGTACCAACAGATTTTGCAACTTCCTTAATTTCTTTTAACACATGAAGGTCTCGAGCTGAGATCTTTTGCAGCAATGAGGGTGTGCTAACAGCAGAGGGTTGCATAAATCTGTGCAGCAGGCCAGTGGACTGTGAGGGCTGTAGGTACAGTGTGAATGAGGGCAGGGTTACTTGAAATAGCTCTCAAAGTTCTGTAATGTAGCGGACCACTTTCTTCAGTCTGGAAGTTACTGGAAATCAGACTAGAGCAGGATCTAAGATTGGCCTCATACAGCTACATATGCATGTGAATACAGATTTTGTGGACCCAACTGCACTTGCCTGCTGATTCCTTTCTTTCATTGTTTGAGGAACAGTGAATGTGTCAGGAAACCTGTTAGAAAAGTCAAGCACATGGGCAGGGATCCACAGCCACTCTGCACCAAAGTGGTGAGGAAAAATGGTGTTTGGCAGAGGATGAGGATCCTATAAAAGAGCTCTCCGTCTGGGCCTGGGATGCTTGGGACATTCTGAGCATTTTTCTTTCCACCACCCTCAGGCAGTGGGAAATTACTACCTCTTGTGTGAGTGGAGAAAAAACAACTAAGCAGTATCCATTTTAGCAGGCAGAAGGTTAGTGGGTTGCCTTGTCAAAGGTATCTCCACTCTGGCAATGGTTTGGGGGTGCACCATGTACTCAATTTCTATCCTGCATGGTCCAAGGAACATTAGGGCAGAGCTTTCCCCTGTTACAAGTTGCCACATAGATCTTCTGGATTCCTTGACAAAAGCAGTTCCCAGATTGCTCTCTGAAAGATGACTCGATGCTCCTTGGATGTGAAAGTCTACCCAAGTTTTATCATACATTCAGGGTCTGTTTTTTATTGGATTCGCCACACTGAAAATTTGAGGTTAATACACAGAAATCAAAACAGTAAAAGCCAAGTCTGAGGAATGCCAAGTGAAACGACAGCATACACACCTGAAAAGTCTTTGTACTGCAGGCCTTTTTCAGTCCTACCTCTAACGCAAACATCAAGCTCAGATCTATGGCATTAGAGAAATCCAATAACAGTTTCTCATGCCATGGAAACATTTTCATAGAGCCTTACATTTTATTTGGGAACTGGCTATCTGCTACAACCAGCAATTCAAGTTGAAGCAATGGAGTAATATTTCAAAAATGATTAGAGCAAAACAAATAATCACATGAATGGTATTATTTTGCAAAACATGTGATCCGCAGTAATTTGTGGGTTTTGGTCCCTGGTGCTAAAATTGTGCTGTGTCTTTAATCAAGCTAATTATGCAAAACTCTCTGAAGGTCACAAAAGGTTCAGGCAGAGGTTTTTTGATGCTGAAATGCAGACCAAACACCCATACTGTATTGTTCTGATTAGCAACGAAGCACTGCTTTCTTCAGACTGAGAGTGGGTTTGAAATTCCACTGTGAAAAAACAGCATTTATACCTTACATGTCCTGAGAGTGCTTTGCACACCGGAGCAGAAATCACATTGCCCCCTCCTGCTCCCTAACATGGATATGGAAATGAGCCTTCTCTTTCCATCACCATGCCCTCTAAAAACATTACATTATACTTACAGCATTTATTTATTTTTTGGCAGCCAGCCAGAATAAAAAAAAATAAATATAATCCTCTTTCAGAAATACCCCTCCCTGTGAATTGGATTATGTTGTAATCCATTCTGGATCAATCCCAGGCCTGCTTGCCTTTTGGGGTAAAATGACAACGTTTTGGACAGTCTGCAGGGCTCAGCAGAGGGGGTGGACCACCAGGACACCATGATACACCCCAGGTTTCTCTCCCACTCCTTAATTTTACAGCCACAAGGAAAAAACCTGTACACAGAGTGGGCTTTGTCCATCTGCAAAGCACTTGCTCACCCAGGTTGCTGCTGCTTGTGAGGCCAAGGCGTGGGACACTGAGAAATGGCTGGCAATGCCAGCAAAGAGGTGATGGGCACAACTGATGTGGGGTGGGTGCAGAGTGATCTGGGGAATGCATTTCTACCCCACCAACAGCACCTGAGTCTGTTAGCCAGGGTGGTGCCATACCCCACTGCCATGGGGTAGCGCAGCTCCCAGCATTCCTGCAAGGGTTTGCTCTGGCTCTTCTTCCCCCTGGGACCACAGCTTATGCTGTTTTGCTGGCATTTTATGCTGCTTTTTTCCCAGAAAACTGTCACTCTCCTCTATTTTCTTCTTTCTGAGTGGTCTTCATGGCCACTCTTCTCCATATGCCTTTGTGGTGAGTTGGGAATTGCTGGTGCTCCGGAAACCCAATCACTGCATCTCCAGCTGCAGTGTAGGGACCAGAACAGGCTTCAGCTTAAATTAAGGGCAACTCAGTGACAAACGGAAGGGACTTCAGAGAGGGGAAAAAATTACCCAAGTCTTAGATGTGGGCTGAAGGAAAATGAAGGGAATGGGGCTTTGCACATATCTTGGCTAAATATCTAATTGGGATATGATAATTCCCCATAATTCTTAGGAGGATATAAACACTTAGGAGGCAAAGGAATTGATTAGGACCAGAGAATGGAGTATAAGTGGAATTAATGATATGAAACTGAGAGCAGGAAAATTTATGCTTTACAGTAACATTTCCTATTAATGCAATCTACTGGTGTGGGTTAGGATTCCAAGGAGAAGCAATGGAAACCCTGTTGCTGAAGTTATTTCAGAGAAGACTGGACAAAACACTCAAGAACACACTGTAGGGAACAATTCCACAGTGACAGGAGAATGGAAAAGATGATCTAATAGTAGCTCTTTCCATTTCTAATTTATATGCTGACTTTATATTAGAGGTGGTTTTTTTTTTGAGCTGCCAACCAGTCATCAGTGAAAGAAACATACTAAAAAGTTCCTTCTGGTATTCCATAACAGTCCCATATTTCTCTACTTCCCAAGTCCTGTCTATTACATATATACACAATAGACCTGATGATTTATAGCAGAGACGTCATCCTCCATTCACCCTATTCTGCTGAGTTACTGCAGGGTCTCTGAACAGTGGTTATCTGCCGTATGAGCTAAAACACTGCAGCGCAGCACAGCACAGCAAATTCAGTCAGATGATTCAGTATTAATTTCCTGGCTTTGAAAAGTCAAATCTTCAGAGCCATTTGAAAACAATTTATTTTTCCTATTACCTTTTCTTCACATACACAGGCAGTTATGTAGAATAGCATTTGGAAAATCTTTGTAAATAGTCTTATTAGGAAAAAGGCATTATTCAGTAAAAAGAGGGGGTGAGGGGGGAAATGTTCTTTGTACTGCAAAAGGTATCATAAGAGAAAGGGAATTCTTGCTGAAGGCACATTTACTTCTGTACCATTGACTTTGTAATACATACCATTCCCTATTGCATGAGTTCTATTTTTTGATTGCTTTACATCATATACACGAGTGACACACTCTCATTTCAACAAGGGAGGGCAATCGATAAAAGTTCCCTTAATGCCTAACCTAATAATCGGAGTTGTGAAGTGATAGCTCAGATTGCCCAGGGAGGCAGAGCATAGAAATTGAGTCACCTGCTAGAAATGATGTAGACAAAGCCCAGCCCGCTCTAGATGAAGATAGAGTAGATGCCTGCTTAAGCTTTTTTTCAGCCCTACTTTCTGGTTTTTTTTCTTTTACAGTGTCTTCAATCACTCTGCAAAATTTCCAGACATCTATCAGCCAAAATATGTGCAGATGCATATAGGTCAGCCAAATCCAAACACTGGTAGAGTCTAAGGTCAAAACAGATTGTGGAGTTTATCTTGTCCAGCATTTCTGAACATTTTCCAAACCATGATCTCATATTACTACAGAACAGAATAATGGACCCTTTCCCCTCTTCTTGTCCATAAAGGAAGGGCAGCTGAAATCCTGTTGGAGGTCCCAGGACCTGAAGATTGGGAATGAAGGCTGCAGTTCAGCCCTGAATAGAGCTATACACACAAAGCCCCCGTGCAGACAGGAGCACAGCTGCATGACTTAAGTGCAGATAGCAATATGCACAGTGAGGACACAAAGCATGCAAAGAGAGGGACCCAAGGTCTGGTGTCTGCCACATACCAAATGAATTGCTCTTAGAAGGTGACCGATTTTCACAGACTCATACTAATGCATACTAACACTGTTCAGAGACTGATGCTAGCATATACACCACTGCTAATGCTGACTTCATTAAAGCTCTCTGGTCAATGACAGCAATTGTGTGTTGTCTAGTGGTTGGACTAGAAGACAGGAAAGGATTTGATTCAGTGCTAGCTGTGCTACTGACTCATGACTTACCCTGCAAGCAAGTCATTTGACCTTTCTGTAGTTCAGTCAATCTGGCTGGAAAATTGTGCGGGAAGAAGGGAAAAGCACTATTCTGACTGAAAACCACAGACGGAATCTGAGCTGAGTTTTCCTAGGGTAAAAAAGAAAGAGACAATATCAGAACGTGAGTCAGGATCGGAACCTCCCCGGCCTTTTCCACTCAGGACGTCTGGTAGTATCATCATTATCATAGCAGAAAATAATTTACTTCAAGTCTTGCTTCTAGCTCAGAAACCAAAAGGAAATACTCAGTGCTGTGCCAGGTACACTCAGCTCCTGAATAGATTGAAGGACTATCTGAACAGATTTAATAACTTTGGACTTCTCTACATGGATCATATTTAAAGGGTATAAATAACCAGAGCAAAAACTGGAACGGAGAGGGATTTATATTACTAATATTTTTTTAAAAATTTTTCTGATGGGAAAATGGAAAAAAGTAGGGACTTAAAAATACCTTTTTTTTTTTTTTTTCCTTGTTTTATGCTTTCTGTCAGATTTTTTTATATAGAGAACTAAATAACATTTTTTGGAAAAATACCAAGCTAAATACAACGTGGTGTAAGTTCCTAATAATGGAAAGAAAGTTGTGGTGGGAAAGTGTCTAGAGCAGATTCTGTAGACAGAAGGTCCCCAAATTGGCTGCAGAAACAATCTCTTTTTCAGAATGTCTTCCTCATTTTGAAAATATAAATAGCTCTACTGAAATGCCCAAACCTTTTTCTTCTAGTATGACTAGGAAGTGGAGTTGTGAAAGATTGATTTTGGCCAGTACTGCCATAAAGTGGTGAAAACAATAATGACCTATAAGGGAAACTGAAATTCAATGGGGGCTTGATTTGTGGTTCTGGATATCTTGAAAATACCTCTATTTTTGTGAGAAACCTCTACTAGACTCATGAAATCGACCCCCCCATCTGGATTTCAGGAACGTTTGAACTAGAGCAAAAGACCCTCACACTGACAGATTGCTCAGGTTGAGAATTACTGTATGAATGGTACTACTGAAGACACATCCGCTGGTACAGCACCACTCGGTGTGCTTTTGCACACTGGATCTCAATGGGATAACTGAATCGAAATCCACGAGCAT
>JAOEHY010040129.1:47777-60226 GCA_025447955.1 Psilopsiagon aurifrons | reverse complement strand
GGGGGGGTGGCTGTTGGATTCAGGCACTGTGAATTTTCAGTTCTGAGGCAGCCCTTAATGGAAACAAAAACTGCTTCCAGTTTGATATGAGGTGAAATAGTGAGATGCTTTGACCTGATGGTAGAAGTATCACTAGAAGTGTAACTTTACTATTGCAGCCATCGCATTGCTGACCTGCCAGTCATTTCCCAAATGGCCTACAAATGACATGTCTAATGAAAAAATGTTTCTATATTTTCATGGATCCAAATGTTTCGCTTGGGTCTTCTGAGCTTCTTTTCAGAAATATTGAGAAATATCTAGCTCTTCCTCAGCCAGGAATTATCAGAGGATTATCAGAGCTTCTAGGTTAGTAAAACCCAGTAACTGTAATCACAGCATTGTGTAATAGGTATCATTAACAGGAGGAGCTGGAATGTGGAGATGGGTTTTCTCCATCAAAAGTATTATTGCTATGAAATGCACAACAGGTAGGAATATTTTTATGAGTCCCAGGAATACCACTTCTCCGTCAGCATCACGAGAAGAAGTCTCTCAACATTATTTCCGATTAGGTGGTAAAACATGATCAAGAGGCTCCTTGTGGGCTCCTGTGAACTAATCACCATCACTGAACTATTAAAAGACATGGAGAACATAAAGGACAATAGGGGTCTGGCACGATTTCACAGTAAACAAATCTGAAAGGAAACTTTAGACTTCTTTGAACTCAGACCTGACCTTGACCTAAGCTGGATTTATATCCAGAAATTATTCTCTTGGCTTATACACAGAAAGTCAGAAGTGTACTGCTGGACACAAAACACTGTGAACTCCGTTGCTCTGAAATGAAGCCACGCATCTGTATCACCTGGAAAGCTAAACACATTTGGAATTAGAGCTCGATGGGGTCGTCAACATTGTAGACATGTCTCCTCTGCTAGAGTTCTGAATAATTTAGAAGTTTTGCTTTCTATCTGAGTAGACACTTGAGCTTTAAAATTCCCCAGTGTTACTTCTTGTGTGCAGGAGAGAATTATTTCCAAAATGGATATTTTTTTCTCATATGATGCAATCTGGAGGGGAACATTGCCTCTTTCTCACTTGTTTTTACCTTTTTAATAAATAAACATTGTACATTCAGATCATAGTGATATCGTAACTTCAAGGAATTAACAGTTTTGTCATAAAGTACAAGGGCAACATGACCACACTACAGGAATAACATTTCTGAAGCAACCCAAAGTGTTCATACTTCTTGAACCCTTGCTTTTACAGTAATACTGCACAAATTACCTTACATTGCTAAAAGCAAAAGCAACTGAGCTAAGCCCAAAGGGACACGTGCAACAAGCAACTTTTCTTTTTCCCATGTGTTCAGCTGGTCAAACGCGAGCCAGCTGCATGCTAGAAGCAATGGATGCACAGCAAGTATGTGTGAGCTAAATATGCTCCGAATCCTTAATGCCCAGACAGCTTTAGAAAAAAGAGAGCAAATAAATGTACATGCACATATGAAGATCTAGCCTTGCTTTCATCTTGAAGGCCATGCATTTAAATAAAGAATTTGCCTTTGGAAGCAGCCAGATTTAGTTTCAACTTAGCATACTCTAGAATCATATTAGGGCTCTCTAAAACACAGTGCAGTCAGAAGGCCTTAAAATGACCAGTGGCATGCCAAATCTGGTGTGACATTGTGTGCTGTCATCATGACTCTCTGCTTCTTATACATTAGAGTGCTAGTTGTTACTCTCTTCATCAATGGAAAACTGGAAGAGTTGGGACTGTTGATGATTTTTGTACTTTCCTGTTTTTCCTGTTCTCCATGTGAAAACTTTCCTACCTCTTATCAAAGCAGGGTAAGGCAAGTGTTTATAAAGAGGGAAGTTGTGAATGCTCCATCCCTGGCAGTGTTCAAGGCCAGGTTGGACAGAGCCTTCTGTGGCATGGTTTAGTGGGAGGTGTCCCTGCCCATGGCAGGGGGGTTGGAACTTGATGATCTTAAGGTCCTTTCCAACTCTAACTATTCTATGATTCTATAAAGTTTCTTTCCCAATTCTCCTTTGTCCTGGAGCTCACCAAGATCATCTGTAGCCAGAAGTTTCTCTTCTGTTTGAATTTTAGTAGTGCACAGGTTGTCTGCCGTGACTATGGAAGTCATGTTTCAGAGCCACAGTGCTCAATACTGTATGCTTATGTAAATATAGAGATGATATCCTAGAATGCTTTTACTTAATGGTCCTGTTCTTATAGTGAGCAAAAAAAGGGGTCAGGAAGAGCAAGAAATAAGAAAACATGGCAAGTAAAGGAAATGGAAGTAAGTTGATACGAAATTGCATGCCAAATGTAGGAGCAGCAGCTTATGAGATTCTAGTCCCTAATATTTGAAATTGTTAACAGAAATATCTTAGGGTATCTGGAAAATCAACTGATTTCTCTTGGCAAATTCAAGATTGAAGCTTGTGATTTCCTAAACCACTTCTTAATAAAATGCAATGAACGAAGACCAGTCTTTCAGATTAGAAGGCCAGTTTGCTCAAGTGCTGCTCAAACAGCATTAGTTTGGTGACAGTCTGGCATGTCGCAGTCTGCCAGAATTAGAGTGCAATGCTGCTCCTGATTGCAAGCTGCAGCGGGGAAGGTCCAAGTTTCTCTTCTTGCTAGGTGGTGCATAAGGTAATGGATCTTCATCTTGTAACTGATCCAGCCTTTAACATAGCCTTTGTTGCAATTTTACATTTGAGAAGTAAAAAGGAAACGATTTTGTGTCAGGCTTTCTTTGTTGTTCCTTTGCTTTTTAAGTAATTTGAAAACTGGTGCCAGCTCTGGAATGTGGGAAGTGTTCCCACACGTGGGGGTATGATAAGGTGGAGGACAAGGCAATATGCTTTGGAGCCGAATATAACTCTGTGCTTTTGAGGCACTGAGCCTTGTTCTCCCTGCCACCACCCATGTCACAGGTAATCTTCTGAGCACTTTCCAAGCAGGCAGAGGTTTAGTAAACACCTGAGAGCTCTGCTGTAAAAGAAGTGTCTTATCCTGGTTAAAAAAAACCCTCAAACCTCTTCCTCATCAAAAATGGCACTGTTCTGGGCTACAAGTTGTTACTCTGATATCTGTATAATCAGAGTAACAACTGTGGGCATTTTGTCATAAACTGCATCAACTGTGCATTTCCAGAAGGTTCACTAAATAAAAAAAACAAATCCAAATCAACCTTTGAGAATTGTGCCTCATCCCTATTCCTAAAAATGAACCTATCCTTTACCATCCCACCATTCCCAGCCTTTCCTCAAACTGGAGAAATAGTCCCCAAAAATACTGACTTGGCTAAAAGGAGAAATGAGATTAAATACTGCTACTGGAGGGAAGTAATTTTCTGGATGACCTTGAAGACGACACATGGCCAAAGTAGAAAAGGGAGATTCCTGTTCTTTTACACAACCCTGTAACTATAATCGGAAGGTCCCAAGAAATCTGACTGGAAAGTTGGGTTGCTTCTACTCAGAATATGACCACACTGGTTTTTTTAGTGATGTATTAATTTCTCCAAAATCCCCCTAAAGAATGAAAAACAGAGAACCCTACTGGACCTTTACAGGTAAACAGAGAAGAGATGATTTCCAATAAGCTTTCAAAAAATTTGTCTGAAACAACTGTTCAGGTGGTACATCCAAAACAGCTGGTATACTGATACAGGATAAGGTATTGCTAGTGATGTGGTTTAGTCTCAATTATGAATAATCTCAAACCCATACCATGATCTATCATGCAATGGTATGTCTTCTCCCCCTTCCACTCTGACCATACAAAGTGAAATCAAAATTAATCAGTGAAGTACTTTAACCTCGGTTGCTCATTAATTTGTGGTTTCTCATCACCAAAACCCATCACTGTATAAAACTTCCCTATTTATAGCCAGTTCACTGTTTACATGATAAACATACCCCCTGCATTACCCTTCTGGACTTGAATTGCTCAAGCGTGAGAGCTTCAGTACATCCCACTTCCTTACCAGCCCCTTGAAACCTCCTTGATGACAGTGCTTGGTGACCACAACAGGCAGTGAGTACTAATATTGCAGTACAGAGAATTTCCCCCCACCAGTGAAGCATAACATTCAGTTTCTCCAGCTGTTCTTCTCATTCCTGGAAACCTGCTGGAAAAAGCCACTTTGGAGGTAAATGGACTATCTTGGCACAGAGGCATCACCCACATCTCAAAAGAATTCACTGAAGAGGATGGGGCTCTTGCCCTGAGACTGGCAGCTCCTTTTGTTGCTCTACTGGGGTAGAAAAATGCTTTAAAGTGTGTGTATCATCTGGAAGCTCACCAAAGAGGAGGACACTCCTCTGGAGGTTTAGCTGGGACAATTGACTCCCTGCGAGCTGCCAGGGAGGGTGTGCCTGCAAGAAAAGGCTTCATGGCCAGTGCTCACCCTTGCCCTACCATCCCTAGCTCCCTGTGCTGTTGTGGATCCACAAAATACTGGTTTGTATCTGGCAGGCACAGCCTTTCCCCAAGTGGCAACCTGGACTCCAAAGCACAGCAACGAAGCCAATCCATGTATTTCTCTCATTCTGAATCTCTTTCTTTCTTTCTTTCTTAACTATGTGAAACATCACATGCAGCAGCCTCAGAAATCACACTTCCAGCCTACCTGGTGTTAAGATACATCACTTCAGTAACTAGGTTTGTTGGGGAAAAATACGCTTCACAAAGTCAGCTTGATTATGAGAACTTGCTGGAAATAAACGCTACTGAGGTACATATTGTCGGAAATGTGTCTATCCTATCAGTACTGCCTATCCCATAAAACTCGCCAGCTCACAGGTCTTCCAGCAGTGTCCTTCCAGAATTACTTCTGTGAATCAACAGACAAGGGCCAGGAGAAAAACACTAAAATCTACCATCAACTTAGATTATACTTGTCATTTTACTCCAGCATAGGATTCAAGCTATCTATAAAACCACAGGGTTTTATACTGTATCCACAATTTACCAAGTTAATTCGTATGTTCCTCCCAATTAATTAACTAAACAGTTAGAGCCAGGACCCAGTCTCAGATCCAGGGATACCATCTGTCACAACCTGGCTCAGTCCCATCATGTAAGGTCACCAGTCTGCTGTGAGTGGGCTCAATCCATGGGGTCCCACCTGCTTCAAACCCAGTCATCTGGGAGGCAAATGACCTCTCTTCATACTCCCTGAGGCAACAGAGCTCTTTCAACCCCTTTCCAGAGAGGTGAAACCTTCCAGGGCACAAAGTGCCCCCCCCCCCGGTGCCCAGGGCTCATGCACACGTCTGGAAAACATATCTGGGGCTTCAGGGGAGCACTTCCACACTTCCAGTTTGATCTCCTCCATCCTCATCAGGACAACGTGATGAGAAAGCAAGGAGAAAAGTTTAAGCAGAAGAATGTCTAAACCACATACATGGTACTCTTAAAAGGAACTGAAAAGCAGAGACTTCTGAAAAAGGGCAAAGTCCTGGCACAGCCAACCCTTCTGTGAATGCAAGGGCTGGGATGAGCACGTTCTTGCTTTCCACACACTCTCACACAGGACTCGCCCATGTTCAGCAGCTGTCCTTTGCGGTGTTCCCACCAGGAACCCTTGGCCCTTTTGTCTCCACTTTTCTGTATAAAGAACCCAAGATGGCACTGGGAAAGGCCAGTACTTAGAAAATGATCAGCATACTTAGTCCTAATTTAGCATCATGGCGGCTTCTTACAGTTAGTGCCTAGAAAGGCCACCAAACATATTTCTGAGGCAGAGACAACCCAGCAAGCTGCCTAGACGACGTCTAGGGGACGCCTAGATACATGTCCAGGAAGATACAAAGCAAAGCAATGGTATATGATCCAAATACGCACTTAGTGCTCTAGGAGAAGGTTCCCTGATATGGCACTGCCATGTCACAGAGCAGGAAGTCACTGTAGATAAGGATCTCTCTTCTAAGTTGTACGGCAATGTGCCCACAAGGCACTGATTAAAGATTGGCAGGGTGAAGTCCTAACATTACAGAGCTCAAAGGAAGGTCTGACTTTCATCTTGCTGATTTGAAAGCTTCAATCAGGGGCTACAAACGATACAAGGGTGTGCCTACAGATAAATGGGTTTTCTTGGTGCTTTGTTAGATCAGCATGTGGATTTTCAGGCTGGTTTTGACATCATCTGAAAATTGTATTGATTTCTGAAACTGGTTAACTGCCTGGAAGTGCTCTAGACAAAAACCCAATGAAACTAGCAAGAGACTCAAAAGGATAATTTGTGATAAATTAAAAGCAAGTGTCTCACCTACCCACAGAAGATTATATTCTTTAGAGAAAAGTAACCATCTGTTTTTTGAGGTGTGCCTAATTTAAACATACTGAAATGCATATATTACTAATGAAAATGATGTCAAAGTGGGCATTAAAAATGCTACAGAATAAACCTATATTTTAACATGTGTTTTTTACCATATCAAGCAAAATGACATTCCTTTTGTGCAATCACATAAACAATAATTATGAGTCTACATGTGTTTGCATGCATTTTTAGTAATGAATTTAAAAAGTGAAAATAGCAAAGATGAAGAAGGACATTTAGGATGAATCAAGGAGTAGTGGAGGAAATCAAACTTCCCTCAAAGTTAAGAAAAGGAATATTTATCAATGTACCCTAAATCTGAATAAAAGATGGAAGATACAAATACAGCTGGAGAAGCTGTATATAGTCTTGCCTGCATTTACAGAAAAACAAATGATGATACAAGACATATTAAAAATAATTAGGAACTTTAGATGCCTCCACTTCAGAGTGCCAAATTTTATTCACTATAGCAGCATCTAGACTTCTGAAGGTGTCTTGCTCAGTGTTAAAAATAGGCCCTTTTTAGTGTCTCAAGTTCAGCACTCCAAGGACACAGTTGGAAATGTTAGACGAAGGACCAGATGTGTAAATTATCTGATTTCCATTGATGTAAATGGGAGTTAAGCGCCTAAAGAAGGAGTGATGTGCCTCTTTGCTACAGCCTTGCATTTTAATGGATTCAGCAGAGACTTAAAACTTGCGCCAAAGATTTAGAGCTTACAGAATTTTTCAACCAAAATCTCAACAACCCATGAATAAATAAAAGCCTCTACAGTTGTTCAGTATGATACTTCTTTTTTCATCAGTCTAAAGCTGAAGCTTTCAGACTTCCCAAAGGTGGCTTAGGATAATGGATATATCTTGTTCGCTACCTGAGGGAGTGTGCAGTGTCATGTTTAAATTTAGGGAACGTTTGGGATTATACTGATGGGCACAGCATGGTGAAGGGAAAGGGCTGAAGAGAAAATGTCCATGAGGATCCTTACTTGGTTTAGACAAGATTTGCTTTCAAGGCCAGAATGAAACTTGGATCAAAATCTTGACTGTGCTTCAGCAGCCCACCATGGATTTGAATATATGTCTTGTTGGGAATTTTTCCCTCTCCTGTCAGTCCAGAGGGTCACTTGGACCACTTCCTTCTATGCTTAGGAACACCAATCTTTTTACATTGCTTTCGGGGATGGAAGGAAGAAAATCCTATGGGTTTTGGAGGCTGAAATGAAGCAGAAAACTTTTGCTGCTGGCTGCAATGCAAGTACATAGAGATGGCCCAAAGCCCAAGCCATGCATTTATTTATTTATTTTTTCTTGGGGACCTTACGATCTGAGAAACTCAGACAGTCTTGCAGCTCATTAGTTTGGTAATCCCTCTGCTTCAACAACAGAAGCAGAGGGAGATGTGACTCACTTCCCAACCACCTCTACCTCTGGCAGCTGAAGACAAATAAGTGCTCAGTCTCTGGGCCAGCAAGTTAGTTGTCCCTAAGCTCAGCTATGCCAGGCTTGTGCAGAAAAGGTGATGCCACCTCAGCACATGCAACAGCCATGCCTTTTTCCCTCCAGCTTTTCCATCATAAAGTAGGGTGGAACAAATATCCAAGTCTAAATTTATCAGCAATCTACGGTTTTCTATCAGCTAGGGAAAAAGAAAGGTCAGGAAAATCTTTATGTACATAAATAGTATTGCATTTGAAATTCCTTTTTTTTTTTTTTTTTTTTTTCAGGCAGAAGCATGTTTCCTATTTGTCTGAAAACATCCTGTTCAAATTTAAGATTTTCTATGGTTAGTTGCTGTTTATTATTATCTGTTCTCAAACCAGTCAGGACGGGTATAATTTCTGATGGGTGACCAATAGGGTAAATAAAACAAATGAGGAGAGAAGATGTATGGTGAATCCTTGAATGGTGTGGTTGATGTTATGATCTGAAATGGGATAGGATATGCAGGGTCTACCAGAACTTCTCAGGAAATCAGCTAGATAGCCTGGGGTCTGCAGGACATCTGCAGGGCAAATATATCCATGTGTCCTTTTCTGATTCTTACTTGTTACTGCGCAGTTTAAAATGCGTGTGTCATGAAATAATCTGGGTAACCTTATGCTCTAGATGTTATACATGATGTGCCTTGTGCATTTCCTTGAATCTATAATTTTTAATCAGACATCCATCATAACAGCAATTATTTGATTCCTCCTTTGGAAGATACTTCTACATGTGCATTTCAAGTGATTTTCAATGTTCAGTTTAGCAAAACATTCCAAATCCAACATCTGAACTTCAGGTTTCCTACAGTTCACAAAAACCTGTGGAAATGCTGATTATCTCCAAACCCCACCCGAGTCAGTGGAGGCAGCAGGCCATGCAGAATACTTTTGCTTTTGTTTCTGCTTCAGTAATGGTCACTTCTTGTTCTTCAGCTTATGTATAGTCCCTTCAGCTCAGAGAGGCTCTCTGTGCATTGTGGAGCGTTACCACAAGAAGAATGCTGAAAGAGTTACACTGAGTTGCTTTTTGGTTTTCGCACACATAAATCAACCTTAGATCATAAAACACAACCTGTAATAACAATCACCAATATTTAATAAATTTCTGACTAGTTTGGAAACCTGTTCAAATACTTTGTACCACCCACAAAAACATTTGTAATAAATTGCAAAGCAATAAAAATCACGTAACACATAATTACCGGCATTATTGTATACTTCACTTTTTCTGAGGAGGGAGGAGCTGGGTAGGGAGAGGGAAGAGGCTGGGTTTAAGGTAAAAAGGGAACTTTTCATGGTATGATTTTTTAAAATAATACATTTTAAGCAGTGCTAAATACAAAAAAGGGCTTTTCAAACAGCTCACGAGTTCTGTTTCTGAATGAGTCATTACTAATCAGTAGGATTCTCTTAACAGGGGATTTACAGGAGAAGCAAAACCTATTTCCATTGAAATCAGTGGCAAACTCCCATCGATTTCAACAGAGGATTGACCTAGCAAAGGTATTAGAGCCAGAGATGGAAAAGCTTATGAGAAGTAGTGGGGGTGCTTTAATAAATCTGCAAGGACTCTTCCAATGCCATTTCCACAGCTTTCGGCACATGTTATCATTCTCCTAGTTTGCACACAGGAAAAAGGCGCAAATGTGTAAATGGCTTAAATACATACAAACACTAAATCCATGTTTACATTTGCACTAATGTAAGCCTCTCCCCTCTTATCTGTGGCTTGTGGTGAATTTAGAATACTTGTGTGTTGGTTTGCTTTACCAAGAGATGTGTTACTGGCCACTATAAGGCTATTCTGCTTGTAACCTGAAAAAAGAAAAGGAAGCCAGTTCTATCAAGGAAGGAAGAGACCAGCAAATCTATTTACACTTCTCCAAAAGAGCAGAACACCAGCTTTCTGCTGAAAATATAAGGTTTTGAGCCTAAAATAGGCACTGAGGTTACTGCAATGTGACATTTCCAATGAACCAGAAGTGACTTAGAAGCATCATTTTTTGGTTGTTTTTATTTTTTGTTCTTAAAATACGTAGTAAGCCTAATTCACATGGAAAGCCCCAGAAACTCAGGAACTTGTATACTCTTAGAAAAGGGCTCAGAGTCTTCTGACTATGTTACATGTGATTATTTAGACATTTGAACCAAATTAACTATTCAGTTTAAAAAATATATCAGCTATAAGCTTTACTTACGACCCAGATTCACTCCTTTCCAAACCCTGAGTTAGTCCTCAATAGATTCCCCGATAATTATGACTTGCCCAAGATATTAAAAAGTTAAAGGCATTCATTTTTGCAAGGAATTCAATTAATCTGATCAAAGTTACAATATAGCAGAGATTCAAAATGCTCTCAGGATTTACAGACACACACAGATAGAGATGCTGCCTCGGGAGCTGGGTACAATTGCATCTTTTGGATAGGAGCTGCAAGACGAGCTGCAAGACAGCACTTAGTGCTTCTTGAAATGGTCTCTCTATTTCTAACCTGGATTCTGCTTTGTCCAGGGACTTTTGTGACTTAAGCAAACCAGGATAGATCACGTTTAATTTTGTAAGTATGTATAATGTGTTTCACATATACATATATATAGTATTTATACTAACCCAAAAAACTGGCCTTCAGCAACTGAACTGACATAAGCTGTTTGAAAAGCACTTACCGACAGCTGGGGTCCCTTCTGCAGTGGCACAATATGAGAAGCAAAACCTCCAGACTGTCTCCCTGCTTTGCCCAGGACACACACACTGATGTTTCTAAAGCATAATCTTGCAGGGCTTTGTCATTGGGCAGGTTATGTTATTAACGGGATCTGAGAAAAAACTTGAAGAAGTAGGTAAAAGTGACTTGAAAACCCAATCCCAAATATTAATCTTGGCTCTGACTTCACAAGGTGCATTCACCCTTTGGGGTGTGGTGATGCTACCAAGTGGAAGAAAAAAAATGACAAGAAGTTAGGACCAGATACTGAACCTTGTCATGAATATCTTTGTTCCTGGCAGATATTCTAGGATCTCAATGGCTCTCAGAAAGACTTCCACTCACTTTGGACAGTAAACTTCCAGCTTGTTTGAAGGGAAACAAACTTTTACTTAGCTAAAAACAGGATTTAAAAGAACTCAGCATGTGGATCTCTGCATTTTCCTACCCCCTTCTTTTTCTCAACTAGTGTATTTTCATCTTTAAACAAATGCTTCGAGCAATGCAGATAGAAAAAGCAAATCATGCAATTTGCAAAACATATTTCAGTACTGCTGAAATGCTTTTCCTGTCTCTAAAGTCACGCAGGTGAAAACGCAAGAAAAACAATTTGGGGCATTTCCACAGGCAGTCACAAGATCAAGTAAGACAAATTGTGGACTAGGGAGGAACAGCCTCTGCCAACTGCAGCAGCTGAGTTAGAAAGTTACATTCTTCCACCAAGTCCTTTTCCCATTGTTAACATGTGTACCAAGGCATTTGGGGAAGACATGCATGCGCTGCACACAGACAGTCACAAGATCAGGCAGAGCTGCTCACAGAATAAATTAGGCTCAGTATTAATCACATAAACCTTCCAGTCGTGCTGTCAAACCAGACTCTCTTCTAGTTTACAAGGATGTAGAGGATGGCATGCAGAAGAATTCAAAGTATTGGCCTCAGCATCAGGGTTACGTTCTCTTGTAGCAATAAAAGACGTATGCATATGCAGGACATTGTTTGTAGATCATTCTGGGATCACCAATGAGCAAGCAGTGGTTTGACATTATGATTGAAGCAAAGGAAAAAAAACAAACTCTGCTGAATGGTATTAATAAAAACATGGAAACAAATTTTTAACAGACTGAGAAGGAGGAAGCAAACTGGAATTTAGTGTACACTTGAGATGCAAGATTAATGCTCCCAGAGCAAAAACATTGAGCCCAAATGTCTAAGCTAGTAAAGGCGTATTTAGACACCTAAACAAAAGTGGCCTGACTTGCTGTGTCACTGAGCACCTGTGCTTCCTAGTGAAATCAGTGGGTTCAGCAGGCTAGCTATAGGAACACAGATTTGAAATTTGTGGATATGGAATGGAATGGAATAACAAATGGGGAGAGCAAAAGCTGCATCAGCAGATGCACTAGTCTTTGCCATAGTAGTGTCCTGCAGATGTTACAGACGAAAGCAATTTTCCACGATAGATGATATATTCAATATATATACAATTAAAGTAATGGGAAACAAAATGAGAAATGGGGTCACACTCATCTCCTCTTTTGAAGATGTTTTTGCCATAGAAAGAAGCAGCTGAATGCAACTGTCATTTGGTTACATCGAAACAACATAACATGTGTGAGCAAGGGAATCCTGGCACGTTAATTGGCAGTGTAGCTGGTAATGCGCTGCGTGCTGGACACTGATGCCATTCTCTCTCCACACCCCCTCTCACCCCCCAATCTTTTCTCCTTAATAGAATCATAGAATAGTTAAGGTTGCAAAGGACCTTAAGATCATCCAGCTCCAACTCCCCTGCCATGGGCAGGGACACCTCTCACTAAACCATGTCACCCAAGGCTCTGTCCAGCCTGGCCTTGAACACCACCAGCAATGGAGCACTCACAACTTCCCTGGGCAACCCATTCCAGTGCCTCACCACCCTTA
>JAOEHY010040129.1:17959-47677 GCA_025447955.1 Psilopsiagon aurifrons | reverse complement strand
TCCAGTGCCTCACCACCCTTACAGTAAAGAATTTCTTCCTTATATCCAATCTAAACTTCCCCTGTTTAAGTTTGAACACGTTGCTCCTTGTCCTGTCACTGCAGTCCCAAATGAATAGTCTATCCCCAGCATCCTTATAAGAGAAGTAAACTCAAGAAAAGTCTTCCAGAACATAAATATGCATTGTTCCCTGGATGGTAGATATGTGGGATGTACGCAACAGATTTTGTTCCACTGGATACGGGAAGATGAACAAGTCACGGCAGGGTAAGCCGGTATGTTGGACTGACAGCGCACAAGCTGCTCTATAGTAATAATCCTTATGCACCCTGCAGGACACTGCAGTAAATGCAAAACACTTCACCTCTCAAAGGACTTGGATGCCTGAAGACACTCCATCTCCATGCGTCTAACCCACACTGAAATCCATGGGAATCTGGCACAGGAGTGCTTTTGTAAACACAACTAGCTGTCCAGCTGCAACTTTATGTACCCGAATTCCTTTGAAAAACTTGACCTTGGATCTCAGGCAGGTAATGAACCATTTTCATACTCATTTCATCTGATGCATGTAGCGCATGTAGACCATTAGGAGAACTATTAACTTGCTCTCCACAGCGTGAGTTTCTGGTCCTTACGGCCTCTGCTGCTGGGGGAAAAGCCGGTGGCTCCTGGGGTAGTGGAAGGAATCAGCGTCCTATTGCATTTGGCAATGTGGCGCTTCCACATCCACCTGCATCCAGTTGTTCTGCCAAACTACGAGCCCTAGTTTTTTCCTGGTCCAGTTACATCTCCCAAAGTGGAGGTGGACGAGTAATAGAGTAGGGCTGGAATTTCCTCAAGTTCAGCTCTGAAATCAATATGCTCCAATAGTACCTAAAGGGGCCTGATTTTCAAAGTTGAGCAACTCTGGCTGAGGTCAGGGGACTGAAAGTCAGCAGAAAGTCTGAGATGTGAATCTCTGAGTGAGGTGTATGGGTTCAACCCTCCTCTTTTCCCAGTAAGACCACTGCTATGGGAATTAGGGATCCTTGATTATCTGTGGAGTAAGCTCTTTGCTAATGCTTCCTCTCACTCTTCTGCCCATATGACACCACTGGCACGGCCTGTGAGTCTCCCCTTTTGAACAGTGTGGAGTACTCAGTGAAACTACAGATATATCAGTCCAAATGAGATGACTGGTGCATGTTGTTTTCAGGCAGTGGGTAAGAGATCTTTCACAAACAGTATTACAAGCTTTACAGTCTTGTGACAAATTAGAATCGTAAATGTAGCATAAATTAAAGGCTTCATAGGCATTAAAGCACACAATGCTTATCATTTCCACACTGAACTAGGGACTTAAAACCTTGAGAGATGCGAGCTTAAAGTTTATTTGTTAACTTACGTTTTTGCAGCCTTCTTAAATAAGTTGGTATTGGTCTCTTACTGCTTCTAAATTCCATTCTCTATAGCTTCAGATTAACCCTTTAGATTGAATACATATAACACAAAAAATAAAGTACAATGGTTGAGAAGGTACTAAACCCACTGAATCCTGAACTTTGTAATGAGGATTCTTTAATTTCTCCTTTAAAAAATATGAACTAAGCCTATAGTGTTCTACACATACCAAAACCCAATGATGCTAAGAAGTATAGTATAGGTTGTTTAAGCCTGAGTTTTATTGCTAAATGCACCTGTAGTCATGAAATGCTTCATTTCATTTGTTGGGTTGAGAAGCCTGATTACAGGGAGATACTAGCTAGTTAAGGGCCTTGTAGCCTTTCTTGTTACCAGAGGAATTTTCTCTCTAAGCAGTTTGGCACAGACAAGGAAAAAACCCTCCTGTCTCCCATCTCTTAAGCCTGCACTTTAGCCATACATCCCTTCCCTCCCTATCTATGTGAAAGCTGGAAGACCACAGCGTCTGGCAAAATATTTAATGATAATAATACTAAAACATTTCCCACTGACTGGGGGAACTACAGAAGTAACACATAGTGTGTGTAGGCCTCTGTCCAGGAATAATAAACTATAGGTTTCAGTCTGATGGTGAAAAAGAGCTCAGATAGCAGTGAAACAAATACATTTATCCTTATAAGACTGAAAGATAGCTATGCCGGGCCAAATATTAAGTGATAATTACTAGGGATAAGCAAACCCTGTGGAGTTGGAGGTTTTGTAAGCAGCTCAGGCTTTTAATGTGTTTTGGAGTTAGAGTTTTATAAAATCCCAGGCTTAGGGAAAAAAAAAAAAAGTTGGACAGAGTTGGAAAATCCATAACTCTCCTTTTTCTGTTCCTACTCCACTGCTTCTGTTGGAATAATGACAATGGTCATGTAGGTCCCACAAGAAGGAGAATGAAAATTTTGGTGTCCCTCTCCAACCTCTAAATCTCGGTTCCCTTGCAGCACACTGAGGCTAACACACTGCCTCTCACACACCCAAGCAGATCAGAGGGGAGTGTTTTTCCCTCATCTGAGCATGGAGAATGGCCAGCAAAGACTGAGATTTTCAAGCCTCTCAGTTTTTATTGCACCCATAAAGATAGTTGGTGTTTCTTTCTCAAGGTCTTGGCTGCTGCAACTGGTGTTATTACCTAGGAATCATTGCATTCTTTTAGGACAAACAGAAAATATACAGAAGCTAAACCAAAATCTAGGTGCCACGATTTCTGAAAGAAGCTGTCCCAGGTGGTGACTTCTCTACTTGAGAGGTTTGCATTGCTGATTGTACCACACATTCTCAAGAAACTATGATGCTACCTATGAGCCCGTCAGCAAAGGAGTCTCTGAGCTGCTGCTCAGCTTTCTGAGCCCCAAGCAGAGAAAGAAAAGGCACAGGAGCAGAAGCACAGAAGTTGTGCTGGCAGGAGCAGCTGGGAGCACGGAGTTACTCTCCAGATACCCATCTGTCTCAGCAAAGAGCTCCATTGTGCCAGCTGCTTTGCCTTCACCCACTGTTTTCCTAGCTTCACCCCTGCTAATCTGGGGCCATGGCTGCAAACCCCACTGCTATGGCCCCAGCTACATTGCACAGTAGCAATGACCTTAAGCCAAAGCGGAGGAGCAAATGGTGCATAAAGTTATTGCAAACATGCAGATTTTTAAGAGGCAATTTGGACAACTGCAAGAATTAAGTCACATAAGTTGTCACATGGGCCTTCCTCCTTCCAACATCTCTTCTCTTCATCTGCTGTGATAAAACGCAGCCTGGTCCTGCGAGTGGATGCTTTATTCTTTATCTGTTCAGAGAGAAGGAAATGAAAGAAATCCAGGCTTGCTCTGCTGCATGCAAGACTGCCACCCATTCTGAAATCCAGCAGCAGTAAACGGATAAAGACTTCAGCTACATGTTACCATAAAAAAGTGCAGACTGGCTTTGCTTTGACATGACCAAGCCCTGCTTTTGAAGGACACTGCTTTCCCAAAATGCCTAACGGGAAAGTTTTATACTACTGGTGTGGCCAGAAACATTCTGCCTGGCGCTGCAGCTGAGCATTTTGGCATCCATACTTCTTTCATAGGTAAAGGTCCTTCGTTTACCCTCTATGCAGTTTCTACTCCTGGGCACCAGTGGCAGCAGTAGCAGACAGAGCTTTTTACTCAGCTTCCCCCATTTGCACTGCCCTTGCTCCGCTTCAGATTCCACCAACCTGGAAAGGAAACAGCTAGGAGCTAGTGACTCTTGAAAACAGACCTCTAAAAGCAGACAAATGCAGCAACTGCCTTGCTATAGAGAGGACGAGATGCCATTACTTCTCCTGTACAGAACTGAATAAATGCAAGGGCTAGAGTTTATGACTACAGCAGAAATACTTCCTGGGAGAATGGGAAAGCTTTCCAGGAGTTCTGGGATACAGCTGTAAGAAGTGGAATCCACTGATAATATGGGATTTTTCCCCTCTTTGTTACTCGGCTAGGGGAAAGAGTGTCTGGCCACAGCTAGGAACTCATACATTGTTAATTCAGGACTTCCTTCTCTTCACAGCAGACCAAATTGGCATTTTGCCCCTTTCAAAAGGAAAACAAATCTAATCCTTTTGGAGTTCTGTTCCTCATTTCAAAAGTGTGTGAGCGGGTTTGAAATGAAACAAAATATATCCACCTCTTCTTAGCAATGCCAAATTACTGGAACTGATTGGAGGAAGGAGCGATCAGAGGGCACACTGCATGAACTCCGCACAGATTGCATGAAACAAACTTCTCCCTTTTAAACAATGCAGCTCAGGGACCAGAACTGAGCATAATCCCCTGAGAGAAACATCAAGCCAACTACATCACTACAGTATTGCTGCTGTCAAAGGAACTGAAAGATGCAATCAATACATTTATCAGAGAGTAGCTGCTGGAGCTTGCCAGTCTGAATTCTACTTGAACTGGTAAGAATTAGGTGTAGTGGTGTTTGAATCAATAGACTGACATCAGCAGAAATTAAATTAGGACTAGAGTCTATAAATAAACCCTCTACAACCTCCACCCTATTTTGCTTTCTTCCCCCTTGCCCCAAGCTGAAAGATATCTTGTCATTGTAAAAACTAGCTGAAAATGATTTCTCCTGAGCTGCGTTAACCAGGGGAGCATAGATGTGTAAGCCAAGGACTATGTAGGCAAAATTCCCCTGTCTGAGGTCTTAAAGCCATCTGAAAAGGGTACGCAAATTGTAGATTGCTTCAGTCATTCCTTAGAGATGCAGCATGGACTGTGAGCTAGAGGGAAAGAAAGTCTGGAGGAGGCACCAGTCTGTTTGCGTTATGTAGTCATAGTGCTAGCTGGAGCTGACTTGCAGCATCTGTGAACAGGCTTCTCCTAATAAAGAGACTCTTTAACTAAAGGATAATGAAATCCTGCCATTTTATTTCCTGGTATAGAAGGAATGGGGGAGTGATGCTTACACTGAAGAAAGGTATGTATTCAAAAAGAGAACATGGCAACATTTATGGAAAGGAGCAATATGATTTGCTCTGCAGGAAAACTGGATTTTGAGACAAACAGTATTGTATAATCACTGGAGCAGTACAAAGGAAAAATGGATGCAGAACTGACCATAAGAATTAATAAGGCAAAGATTTGCCTCTACCTTATACCACCTGCTTTGGCAGGGAAATACAGGAATAATAGATAATTGTACATGATTTGAGGCAGAAAGATACTGTGGAGAGGTATTGGGGTTGGGATGGAGGTGGGGAAAGTATTTTGTTTTTACCTGAAATGAGGAAGAGGGCAACTTAGGTATGTGAGTTACACAATGGAGAGCTCTGAAATCCATACGTAACTCTGGAGACAAAAAGGATTCTCTAATCAGAAACAGCATCATTTGTGAGACATATGATTTCAGTTTCCAGGAGAAAATATCTTGAGAAATATCTCCAACCCTGGGGAAATGCATACAAATGTCAACAGCACAGGAGCTGTCCAAGGGAAAAAATCAAAACAGTGACAGCCATTAGTGTGCAGAACAAGTACATAGATGCAAGATAAAGAAGCCAATGACTCAGGACACTGCCAGACTGAAAATCATGGCTCAGTGTACGTACTGTGGGAAGAACACGAGAGGCAGAAATTAACATTCTCAGCCACTGAGTACAAGTGCAACGAGTAAGAAATCTGTCCTAGCATACAGCCAGCCGAGAAGGAAGAACAGCTTTCAGCAAATGAAGAGATTAGAACACTGGAGGTATCAGAAGTTATTGAAAGACTGAGGAAACTAATATTAAGGTTGGTCACAGCATTAGGGTTTGAAAAGGAAGAGCTCCATTTCATTACCAGATCCTGCAACACTCCCAGAGCTAGTTGAAAGCTTACACTGCCAGCACTGGCAAAAGACCTATGGCTCGGGAGATGAGGGGTGAAAACGTTCCAGTATAGCTTTAGAGGAGTGTTGGCATTAGAGATGTGAAAAGTGGAGATGAAAAAAAAGCATCTGAGATCTGAGAACAATTATAGGGAGATGCCTAGAGTATAAAATGAGTAAGCCTAATAATACACCCCCAACATTCAGCCATGAACATCACGATCTTTTCTAGTCCCAACTCGAGCACATGTAAAATGTATCCACAGATCACCCAGCAAAGGATTCTGTGCTTCTGTTATAAGATCTGAAAAGAACCAACTTCCTCAGCATTTTGAAACATGCCTCTTTCTGATTTCATCTTATTACCATAGAATTGTATTGAAAGAGACAGTGAATAAGTGATCACCATTGATCCTGTCCATTCTGACAGAGATTTTATTAACCTATAACACACTCTCCCTGTATGATCTGATTTCTAGAATAGAAATGTCTAACTTATATAGCCCTTGTATGGCCCAGTTCTATTACATTTTTATCCATAAACCAATATGCATTATCAAATTTGGTTAGAGCTCTTCAGCTTTCCAAAAAAAAAATGAAGAGTTATGTTGGGTTTGCTTTGGAATAAGAGGATAACATGGCATTGTCAGACCCTATGAGGCCCCGCACTGCCCCTGTAGCATCTGGGAGCTGCTAAGCTGTGGTTAAGTCTAGGTTTTGAAGGGAGGTTCTGAAAGAGCTGTATTTTTTTGCCTGAAAGGTCTGTCTGCATGGGCAGAATCAGTTGTGGTTCATGATTGCTCCTGGGACAGGCCTGGGTTTGGTTTGGAATTTAGAAAATAGAAACAGGAGAGGTAGGATTTCTGATGTAATCAGCAGGGCTTGAAGGGTCACAAAGAGAACTGGGATGTGGAGGGACCTATGCCACCAATGCCTTCAGCTTCAGAGGAAATTTCTAGAGATCATTTTTGTCTTTAGACCTACATAAACATCAATGAAGAAATTGTTCCTGGACACTGGAAAACACTTCTACAGTATGAACTCTAGGACACACTTCGATAGCTAGGACATTACAGGAAACACTCCCAACTGCGCTACACACACCTTGGCATGCTTCCTTTGCCAGGGCTCACAGCAGAATGGTCAGCTGGGAGGAGGTGGAAGTGGACACCCCAGTGTGGACAGCCTCTGGGCACCCCTTACACCACCCCAAGACCTACAATACAAAGACCTTCCTGGCCCTTGGCTGTGTCATAGAATAGTTAGGGTTGGAAAGGACCTTAAGATCATGCAGTTCCAACCCCCCTGCCATGGGCAGGGACACCTCACACTAAACCATGGCACCCAAGGCTATGTCCAACACAGCCCTGAACACCGCCAGTGATGGAGTATTCATGTCATACTTCACAGGCCTGGAACTCAAGGTCAGAACTCCGGGGAGTGCCCATTGCGTTTCCACACTTCCTGCTGCCAGGGGATAGGAGAAATACGGATGTGTTTGGGTGTCTTATGTATTATGACAAAGGACAATAAAGAGAATAAGCAGATGTGCCTTGGAGGAGTTAAACTGCCATAACATGTAAAAAGGGTCTCCCATGACAACTTCAGCAGATAGAGCTAGTTCTATTATCAAAACTTGGAATTTTACCTAACTTCTCTTGAATTCTAAGCATCTCTTTTGGATTCTTAGGATTTGTAGGTCAGGAAGAGAAGAAATAAAAATTGAGGTTTATTTCTGAGTCTTGCAAGTCTTGCTATAATAAAGATGGAGCGATGTTATTAGCAGGAAGAATTAGTTCACAATTTATTGTTTCAAATGGTTTGCAACTGCTGTATCAGATCATGGCTGGGAATATGGCTGGGTGTACTGGTAAAACTTCTTTCAGAAAAGAAGAAATAACAGTCTTACAAGTTGTGCCAGAGTCATGCATTCATTTGACAGAAATGATTGAGCTTTTGTTTCTCTAAGGAGGCAAATCTCCCTCTCAGGGTTGAAGCTGAGGAGGAGGAAGTCTCTGAACAGCTTTATACTTGTACCTTGCAAGTCATAGCAGGTAAGATGAAGGACACAGCCAGCAGGAAAAATATCTGATGAGTAATTTCAGCACTTCAAGAACCTGTCTTTTGGGGCGGAGGTAACATGGGGGAGAGGAAGTCTAGAACTTCAGGGACTTTTCTTGTTCTGGGAACTTGCCAACATGACCAACATGAGGTAAGTAGTCTGCAGGTCAAATACTTTATGACTAATTTGATGGCTCCCATGAGTTGCAGGTTGTTTAGTCCTAGTCTATTTTAATCTAGTCGCGTCTGATGAGGGATAAGAAATTAATCATAGCTTCTTTTCCCCTACTGACTTCATCACACATCTTACCCTCTCGGTGGCTGTAAGATTCAGGAACAAATCTAGCTTCACAGTTTTCACTGCCTAAACCCTACCCTGAAGGAGAGGCCTGAAACCCATGGCAGGAAACAAAATCCTTGTAAGGCTTTTGTTTTTGCTAGCTACATTCATCATACTTCCTCACTAGAATCTGTGAGTTTCAGTAAGAACTCTAAAGCTAGGATTCCTCAGTCCTAAGCCTTGCCCAAACCTAAAGAAAGAACAACTTACAACAGGCTTAAACAAATTATAAGCTATTTCTCTGAGGCCTTAACAATCCTTTGGGTCTTGCAAGATTTGGGCAAGTAGGATTTCTCTGCTGAGCAAGCCACAGAATTTCTCACTTTCTAAAGCTATCTGTAAACCTGAACTAAAGTCTAATATTTGGAACAAGTCATAGTCAAACACAAATCAGAAGGTGCCCTTTTCCCCTTGCCAGCATAAGGAAACTGGTGGGTGAGGTTTAGCATTCAGAGTATTGTAAGTTGTTATTACCTAGCAGGTCCTATTACAGGACTGAAGGTTTGCCATGTTCAAAGACCAAGCACTAGAGAAGGTACTAGAAGAGTCTTTATCTGTTCTTGGCCTCTATACTAGGATCAAGATGACAGTAGCATTTGGAATAGGGAAAGCTTTCTAGCAGGATACACTATGGGGCATTTTTTTTCTTTATTCCTGCAAACCCTCCAAGCAAAGGGTGATGGACAGCTCAGGAAGAGCATGTAGCTTAGTATCCTTCATCACTTGGAGGTAAGGCAGATCAAGACTGGGGTTTTAAAGACTAACTGTATATGTCTATAGCTTGCAAGGCTGCAGAAGATTATTTCTATGTAGATGCTGGAACAACAATAAGGTCAGCATTAGATATTTAAGAATAGATTTTTCAAGTCAGTATTTTCAGAGCTGAAGAATATGGCAGCATCTGCCCATGCTTCTTTGTTCCCAGCACTAGAAGATTCTGGCTACAGACCTTTTCTTTGCCTCATGGAAAAGGAAATGATCTGGTTGCAAAGCTATTACATCAGTTCCTTATTTCTTATACCCAGAACTACTCCTAATTATAACCTGCCAAATTAATCACAGCCACAAAACTAAACATTTCTAGTTTCAGTTGCATTTTTAACCATAATAGCAGCAGAAATTTCATTTTCTTATTCAGACTTGCTGTCATGAGTCCACGGGCTAACAAGAAATTCCAGCAGGTAACCGTAAGCCATTGCTTTTCAGTTTCTGATGTCATCAACACTGAAGCTAACCAATGTTATCTCTTCATTGTACCACAGACTAAAGATTCATGGTTAATTCAGGTTATGATATTAGTTTTCAGGTTAGATTAAAAGTTAGGGTTAGGGTTCAGGTGACTTTTGGGATATCAAGGACTAAAGAGATAATTTTATTGTTGGGTACTTCGTGACCTGTAGGGCTAGAAGCTAGACTATCAGAGACAAATGGCTTGTGATTAATTCTCTTGCTGCTAGGGGTCTCTGGACTATTAACCTTGATTTTAAGGTTAGGGTTCAGAAGATCTAGGTCATCAGAGCTAGATTTATTACTGGATTCTGCAAAGCCCAGAGGGCTAGACTGATGGCTTGAGCAGAAATGAGCAAATGATTTGTGGTTTGGGGCAGTTAGGGATGATTAGGCCATGGGAATAATGCAGCAAACAGTTCGCACAGATGCCAGTTTTGGCCTTAGCAAAGATTTAGACTGGTAGCAAGCAAACAATAAGTTAAAGTATCTTTAACATTTAATTGATCTACCACCAAAAAAAGGTATCTGTGAATATATTAGATTAACAAACTTAGCAAGCTTACTTCCAGTCAGCTGGAAATACAACATTGTTAAGCATGGGATATAAGACTGGATTAACTTATCAGTTCACTAATTCTTGTTTAGTGCAAATTTCAGTGCAAAACACATCAATATACAAAAAAAAGAAAATTGAAGTTCAAAGTTTGGTGTTACTGACAGGCCAACCTACTAATAGCAAGTCAGCACAAATCAGGCCAACCTACTAATAGCAAGTCAGCACAAGTCATGCACTAATCAGAATTATTTTCTACAATATGAGAGAGGAACAAGAAGAATTTGTTCAATATTCTCCAGCACATAAAGCCACATTTCAAGAAGACACTTACAAGATATGCTGAAGCCAGACATGACTTCCCTGTGTGCAGCTCAAAATCTAGCCACGATAAAGTCACTAACAGGAGGTCTATAAATGACAGTAACTATTAGAGCCAAAAACCAGCACAAACTAAACCAGTGGCCTGCTAACCAAGAGAAAGCCTTCAAAGCAAGGTGAAGAATGTGGAAAAGCAGAATGTGGAGCATTCATACGGCTCTACACAGCAGAATGTCCAGAAGACCTCCATGCCCCAGGAAGGTGGGGATGGACCACCAAAACTTCTTTGGGCAAAAGTGCTCAGTGTTCCTGATGTCAGCAGTGGCTTGCAGTACTGGACCTGTTGCCCATCACCTGACTTTGCCATCATGCTTGGCATTTGTCATTAGTCTCAATATTATTGACACAAATTTAGCTATCAGGCTTTCTGATAAGAACTAAAGCTATCACCATCTAAAGGGACTCGGAGGCACCAAATTCACCACAGTACTGCTGCAGTAGCCAAAGGTAACAGGAACAGGCTATCCAGTTAATCAGATGATAACAATCACAACCAATTCCCAAGCAAGTACTAAGAGTGTAGTGTATCTGAATACAGATGAGATGAAGCCAGACATCTTTTGATCTTCAGGTCAGATCTGAGAAGGAGAGCGATAAACGCAATGCCTAGATCAGAAGAAAAAAAGGGAAATCCACTGATTTACATGCACAGCCCTTGTGTTTTCTGGGTTTGACTTCCTCCTAGCTTTGCCTTAGAAAATTAACGCACAATGGATGATGTCACACAGGGGTGGTCCCAAATGGATTTGGGAGAGGTAAGAATATCCTAAAATGCCATTATCTGTGAGACAGAGATAAAAAATGCCTTTATATGTGGGACAGGCAGCTGCTCTCAGATGGGGGTATCTCCTTTGTGCGGTCTCAAGACAATTGCAAGGAAGAGGAGGGAAAGAGGCAACTTAACTTTGTCTCTCTTTTCCTGCTTCCTGGAAGCTTTCTCCCATTCTCTGACAGGCATTTGAAACAGAGAAATAGGTAGGAAAGGATGATAGATCAGGAGCTGACAAGCAAAGGCTGGGAATGGGGAGGAGAGGTAGATTAGACAGGCTCTGATCTGCTAGTATTTGAAGCTGTAAGGCTTGTTGTTAGGAAGAGATTTATTTTTTAGAGCTATGTTCATTGTATTTGGAAGGGGAGACATTTGAGACGGGGTGAAAGGGTCTGCAGAAGACCACAGAGGATGTATGCACACAGGGAAAGGGATTGAAAAGGAAAGCGGAGTGGCAGAAAGAAGTCAGGGAGGAAAGGGGACAACGTTAAGCACCTCAAAAATGTCTGCAGGGCTGGCAGCAAAGAGCACTGCTTCAAGCACCAGACAGAGACACATTAAAGGCTCAAAACCAAAACAATCTGACTGAGCTCCTGGGAACTCAAAGGTGTTATCAGTTCATGTCTCAGTACAGCTGGGTATGAAACCCCAGCACACACTGCACAAGAGGAAACCACACAGGAGGAAATCACTGACCACTGCACCCAACCAGTTAGTAAATCTGGTAAATGTTATGGAGCAGGATACCAAGGCTGACAGAAGCTAGAGACTACCTTCCATCTAACGAATGATTAAATAGACTAAGCCCCTTCAGCCTAAGGAACATGATAGATGTCTGTAGAATCACAAGTGGTATAAGCGTGGTAAATAGGAAACAACTGCACTCTATTTCTTCTGGTATACAGGCCAGAGGGCATCAAATGAAAAGCAGGAAGCATTTCTCAAACAAATAAAAAGGTAGCTTTTCCCTTCCTTAACTCACAGTAAAGCCAGCTACCCCCTTGCCGAAGGATGTGTGGGATACCACAAGTTAACTTGCATTTAAAAATTCATGAACGAATTCACAGAAGAAAAATCCATCATAGCTATTATAAACAAAGGCCCCATCTCTGGCTCAGGAATTACCCAAGCCACAAATTCCTGGAGCCTGAAGAGTATTTTGAGGAAGTCTCACTACATTTGCCTCCTTCCCACAGCCTTCTTCCATCATCTGGCCCTGACCATCCTAAGAAATGAGACACTGGGTTAGGGATGAACCTTCAAGCTTAACCCAGCCCACTGTTGTGGGCGAATGAAAGACAGAGGTAGAGAAAAGAAGGGGTATTCCTATGGAATAAGTGCAGAAAGTCCATGTGTCATGAAAAAAAGAACCAAGTCCTGAATTTGCAAATGCTGTGCTTCAGCCATCACTGGAAATAAGATACACCAGTCACGCAAACAACCATGAAAGCACTACCGAACAACAAAGGGAAGCCAGATAGGGTGGAGGCAGGTCCTTCACTAGCAGCAATAATTCAACCACATAGTGGGAGTTTCATTTCAAACCAATATAGTTGAACATCTGTGAGACTTATGAGGCTGTAATGGGCTAGCAAGACAGGATTCCTTGTCTCCTCTGTGACTTATGTGCTTCTAATGTCTGGCCTTAGAAAATCAGCAAGTACTAGCACAAAGGACATGGCAACAACAAATATATTTGAAAGGGAACATGTAGCAATCCACATGGAGCTTGGAGGGAGGAATCCAGGCTGCTGGCGGTCAGAGGGAGAGAAAGCAGCAAGGAGAGTCAGTATGCACTGAAGGAATGCTAGCTGCAGCTGCTGTACAGCATTTTTTCTCATCTCTCTTCTACTAGAAGCTTTTCAGTAGCCTTCTGATACTCATAAAGCTCATCCCAGTTCATAGGCTAATGTGTAATTCGTATCTGTGCAATCTTTTGCCCTTAATTTTCTTTAAATTAGAGAACTCTTCTGGAAATGCAGTATTGACTGTTCTTTTCACTGCTCCCATACCTCCAAACCAGTTCTACCCCTTCACATGCGTTTATAGACATTAACAATTTCCTGACCCAGTCTCTTTTTATCTACCAGACAAAGCAGGCAAACTGGTTTTATGCTAACCCATAAGATAGACATAGGTTCTAGTCTATATTCATCACTTTTCACCATGCAGGACCAGAGCTGCACATAGATCTCACTTGTGCCTTGTAAAATAGTATGAATTCTTCCCTATCTTTACTGAAGTTATCTTTGACAAAGTTTAAAGGTTTCATTTGCTACTTTCTGGGCTCTTTCAAATGAGATGAACATTTGTTGCCAAAACGTAACCCAAAACCCCAGGCCTTTTTCCTCCTCATGCATAGGAAAATCAATGCATTCTCATCCTAGAGCAGAAATTTCTGGCTTCAGCTTTTTATATGCATGACCTCACAAACAGTCCAGTCCTCAGTGTCATACATGCAAATTCTCTGTGATATGTGGATCTCTCTTCCTATCTTGAAGTTTTATTAGCATACAGTTAATTCTGAGCAGGCAACATTAATGAAAACATTAAGGAACAAAACTATTTCTACAAACATCTACTTGTGTTCTTTTGTCAGTTGTCCTTCACCTATGAATACCAGCCAGTCCTGCTTACCTTTTATCCATCTTGAAGCTTCAGTGTTGAACCCTGTCTGTTGCCTCCTAACTTATTATCCATATATAATTCACAAGAATTTTTCAGTGAAGTACACATAGACAAAATCCCCCCAATATCAAGTGTGAATATCAGGTTGCTCTGGCATGACAGCTGGATACACCTCAGCTGCAATTTAGTTATTTTTAACCACCATTTCTAATTGTCTTTATATTTAAAATAAAATCTTAAATGCTGCATATTAGGGAAGTGAGCCTAGAGGGCAAGTAAATTCCCCAAATCAGATTTCCCCCCTTTCAGCAGCACTAAACTTGTGCTTTCAATTTACTAGAAATATTAAATATAATTTCATAATAATGTGCCATTTACCCTTGTTAGCTACTTGGCAACAGCCCTTTTACAGATTTATTAAATTACTTTGCCTTTGACCTGCAATTTCATGCACCAGTTCTTTCAGCATTCAGAAGTGGAGGTTATCCACTCACCTTACTTGATCACAGTAAGTGTTCTGAATTTTGCTTCACCTCGTTTTGGTTTCTCCAGGTCCTCATTCCTGTCTGTCATCCTGCCCATTATCAGGCAGGAAAGCTGATTTGAAAACTGAGGTAAAGTATTTACTTGTTTTTTTGGGTTATACTTTGAGAATCAAATTCCTGCCATATCCTTATTTCATGTAGCATTTCAAATTCCATCTCCTTTCTTCTCTTGTTCTCTTTTTATTTCTATAACTGAAGAACTTCTTGCTGCTTGCTTCAATTTTCTTTTCAAGGTTCAACTCATTCTGATTCCTGGCAGTTCTTACTTTGCCTGTATATTTCCTGACATCCAAGACATAGCTTTCTTTGTGGGTCAACCCTTTTTTCCATCACTTGCAAACTCCCTGCTTACTCTTAATAGCCCTTCTGAGATGGCTATTCAGCCAGTTAAGGCTGGGACCCTCTTGGTAAGTCTTTTCCACCCACTTTGTTGGGATCCAGATTACAGATAGTTTTGTACCTTTGACTTAAGAAATTCCAAACTTCCTCCACATTCAAATCCCTGTATTTTTCATGCCAGTTGACTTCACTAACCAGTTCCCTTAAAACTTATCATATTGATATTTCAGAGTATATAGTGTTACATAGTCCTTTATGTGTTTAAAACACAAGTACCACTAACTTCAGTTGCAGCTGTGAATGCTCAGCACTTCTGCAAACCAGACCCTAGAGTCTCCTGTCAGGACCCCAGAAACTAGGAACACACAATTAGTGACCACCTGTGGAAATGTGTGATGCCTGGCAAGGCACAGGGACTGAATGGTAAAGGGAAAGGGAGAGAATCCAACTATGTGAGCCAGTATTCAACTATTGCAGCCATATGACCTGTTCCTTTTCTTCCTACAGCTGCCTTGTTCCATCACCAAACATCTCACAGGTTTTGTCACAAATGAAGAAAGAGTACTGAAGACAATACCTTGCCCCAGTACTCATTCTTGATTCATTCCCAAGGCAGTGAGTAAATAGCCTATGGAGAAAAAATACCCAACAAACCAAACAAAAAAAGCCCCAGTATACCTGCAACTAAAGATGGTATCGGAGAGCAAATTTATAGGATAGGCCTGGGAAATGTAATCATGATATCAAAGTTCAGAGTACTTTGGAAATTTAAAAACTTCCAGGTGCTTAAAAGAAACTTTAATAGTACTCCCAATCTGTATTATTCTGTGCAATTTGGCTTGGCTTTTTATGTTTTTTGAAAGCAAAGTGAAAAAACAGAAGTTCCATTGTGTAACTACTTGTAAGCACTGCACTGTCAACCATATGAATTTTCCACACAGGTCTAAATAATTTGATTCAATGGAGTAGCTTACAGCAATAAGTGGTTGACCTCTTTATTGGCAACACTGAAGCTGGGATGAAACACACTCTGCTAGCATTTAAAGACTTTTGCTGACAGTAGAGAAACTCTGAGAGGACCTAAATATCAGACGCATTATTACATGTTCCTCAGCTATTTGTCTATCCCCTGTCAACATTGCCCCTCCTGTCTCACCTTCTCTGACACAGCTTTGCCTTCATTAATTGCTACCCTGCTGCTGCCTCAGGATCCAAATTTCATCTTTCTCATGAGACCTTTCCACCCGCTGCTCCCAGCATGCCTCTCCCCTTGCCTAACAAATCTGAGTCCTCTAGATTCTTATGCACAGCCCCTTTTCTTCTCCCAGTTCTAGTCTTATTGTCCAGACAGCCTTAATTCCTATTTTACATTGTAGCTCATCTATTCATTCTTGCCACTCCTTGTACATCTCCCTTTCCTATGTTCCAACAAATAGGATATATGGTCTGTACCTACCTTCTCATCAGCTGTTTGCTCTCAAGTCTTTACCCAGTCAGTTAGTTCCAGTTTTTCCCTGCCTCATGATTTAGGCTTCTCTTTAGCACATCTCTTTCCTCTCTTCCTTCCCCTGCCCGGCTATGTTCTAATCCTGCTTTAATTTCCCAGCCTGCACTTGAGTTCTTCCACCTTCTTATCCACTATCAATTCCCTGCTTTCTCCTGGTGGTTCTCTCCTCATTTCTCCACCTGACACACTGTCCCCTTTCCCAGACAGTATCCGATTTTCTTCTTAATCTCATGACCATGTTGTGGTGGTGACTATGACAGATCAATGGATGCATTAAGCATCAAAATATTTCTTTCAATCAAATGTAGATGCTTTCTTTCATGCTCAATATACGCCCTAATTTGCAGACAATATTCTGATACTTGGTGTTAGATGTACATGCACCGAATCCTCTACTTCCCTCAAAAGTATATTTTCTCATCCTTTCTCCCTGCTTTCACTAAGATGGAAACAGCTCAGTCACACAGGAAAAAAAAAATTTACTTCTCTTACGTGACTCATTACAGTGACATAAACTTGAACAGAACATCCAGAACAGAAAGTTGGACATCTCCTAAGTATATAGATAAACTAAGGTATTGGGAGAGAAAGAGGAAAATATTTTGCATGGACAGTTTACAAACCCACAGCACTCTTAGGAGTGACTGCTCCGCATGGATATAGCTGAACTGAAAGAAGGCTGGTTTCCTTGATAGCTCTGTGTTTCAAATCAAATATGCAACCTCATGCCAGTTTCTAACACTTTTACAGATACGTTATGTTTTTACATGGGATGCCTTGCAAGTGCTGTCACACTAACTAGGGTGAGAGGTGATAGACAGCAGCATTACTCAGTCTCATTCATATTTGCCAGCCAGAATTTGCTTCAACAGTGCCACAACCAATAATGGATTTAGTGCCTCTCCTAACTTAAGAGTTTCCCTTCATATACAGTCTGCCTATTTTGGCCTCCCATGTAGTATGCATTTAAATATGCACTGTACTGTCAGGTAACAAACCTACTGACTGTAAGCTCTGCATACTGTGAAATGACACTATCCAAGCAAAATGCTGCTTCTGCAGATCCTGCCATGTCTTAATGAAGACAGTCTGCCAGAGAGCAAAGATTAGCCATGTCTGAGGCTTCAATGGGTCAATTCAATCAAACAAATTCAAAGGCATCTTGGGTGGGTAATCCTGGAACAGACTGTTACTATCACTAATGTAAGCCACACAGCAATATTTCACTGCCAAGGCTTTCATCTGGTGATAAACAACGTCTCAGGCATATAACACCAGGAGAGACAAAAAAACAAAAGCAAAAGTATCTCCACCATGCATACACCCCCCCCACCCCACATACTGAATGCTGTAATGCTGACAGTTGTTTCAGAACATTCAAATTGGGGGTGAAGAGAGCTTTCTAATCAGCTTGTTTAGAAGTATTTAGAAGTTAAAATTGTCATTCTGTTCTGGATATATAACTAACAGAGCAGTAACTTAAAACCTGGAGCTCTGAGTACCCTTGGATGGAGACCAAGAAGCCTGAACACTATATCCATGCATCTCTGATTAGCTAGTTCCATGCATATACTGAGAATAAGGCATGTTTCAAAATAATTTGAAATGGCTCTTTCAGAGCTGTGCTCAAACATAGGTTAACCACCTGAGAGGTAAAGAGTGCCAGACTGCTACAAATTTTGTTCAGAAGCAGTGGCTAAGTGAAGGCTTGGTTTGTCTGGTTGACTTAGCCAAAGACCTGGGAAATGCATCAGGAGGAACCATCTCCAACCTGGTTTTCAAACATGCCTCCACGCATTAGAAATGAGGTTAATCAAAATAGGGCCAAAGTTTGTTTGCAAGGTTTGTGACCCTTAACAAACCATTTCCTCAACAGACCATCCTGGTCTGAATTTTGAGTTCATAATGAAAACTGAAACCTCACTGGTGTTTGGTGGTTTGGGATTTGACAAGAGAGTATTTCACATGGTCCTAGTTATTGGCTAAGGATATACAGTGTGGCTGTGGCTACAAAAGAGAACTAAATCCCTGAAAACTGGATTGGTAAAATAGCAGCAGCACTATTAGAAAAAGCATAATGTGCAAAAGCAGCCTAAGTATTTTTGTGGTGCTTTTGCAAAAAGCCTGTGCTTAGGATGGATTTGGCACTGTTTCAGCTGCACTTTTAATTGTCTAGCCCACAGCTTTCACCACAACTACCTGAAGATCTGGCTTCTGGCTGACTGGAAAGATCTTCCAAGGGTCCAGAGTAACTGCGGAAGAACAGTCAGTACTCTTTGGAAAGACACATAAATCTCTATCTGGTCTGCTAAGGCTTTAGGAAGGAAGTGGACCTTTGACACAATGGCTCATGCTTCTCTTACAGCCAGCCCTAATACCACGTTTATAAATGGTGCTCATGAACTGAAGCCCAGCTTTTATCCACCAAAAGTGACAGGCAAAAAGTGCATCAACTTATGTCTGACATGACGTATGACTCATAAACAAATGAAATGTCAGTTTCTCAGTGTGCAAAATAAACCTTGTGCCTGGCATAACAGCGGGGATCATCCTGTGATAGGGGGCTGTGGATACTGTGGACTCAGCACTTTTCCAGCTGTGTAGATTCAGGCTGCTAGTTCTGATAGAGAAAAATAGACAGTATTTCAGACTCTAATAACTGCCATGTGCTGTCCTGACTTCAACTTCATAAGGTACATTAAAATGGACTGCCCCTCTTTTCCACCCTTAGTTTAGGAAATACACTGAAATATCAATCAAAGGGCTGACAAAACCAATTTGACCACAGCCAGCAAATGAAAGAGACTGACTATAAGCCAGACTGGCTAGTGTAAATTGACGTTGTTCTGTGGGCTTCACTGAGATCAGGGACAATCAGGTGACGATTTGCCTTTATATCCCTATGCTGATGCATACAAATGGAGTCTGATGCGTAACTCCCAAATAAGAATGGGATTTAAGTGTGCAAATCTTTATGCATTACGAGGAAATAAATCCTATGAAAAAAAATCAGACTTCTATTTTGTGCTTGTGCCATGAAACTTAAAAAAGTGCAAATTTTAGCTGGGAGGGAACTTTTATGACCTAGTTATAAATCTCTACAAGGAGTGGTTTGCAACTGAAACACTGACAAACTCTCAAGATGAACGGTGCAAGTGGGTGCGCCAGTAACATCCCCTCCGAATTCTACTCTAGTGCAGTCAGTGTGTCTCATGCCAGCATTTAGAGTTCACAATGAAATAACCAGTACAAAGTGAGGAAAACAGTTGTTGCTGAATTACTGTCCCTCTTCAGAAAATAACCACAAACCCAGTGCAATTTAGTTACTAGAATGTTGTGGTTCGTATGTTCTAACAAGAGACAGTCAAAGAGAAAGCAACATATTCCCTCTTGTATATGTAAAGAGGCGAAGCTGGGGACTAAGAAATTGGTTACAAGAGTACTGGTGTGACAAAGAGAAAGCATTGTGTTCTGCTTAGAGACAATTAAATGTTTTTTAGATTCTTCTTTGTCTATTTCATAAGACTGTCTCATCATTTTTTCCCCCTCTAGGTCTGTTTTATTGCTACTTAAATCATATTTCTGTTTTTTAATTTCCTTTTCATTTTTATTATAGACATGAAGCTTAATGAATGTAACAAAACCAAGCTTTTAAAAAAACTCAGTGCTGACAACTTTATCATATCAAGGTGCCTACATCAATGAATCAGCTTTTTCTTTACGGTTTGTCTCCCGTGCCCTTTCCTGGCCAAACTGCTCTGAAGACAGAATGACATTTGTGTTTTACAACCCCGCTGATGGAATTAATGACTACACTTATTAATTAGGATTATTGGAATTTCCCGTCTTCCTGTTTCATAGTAGCACTCCACCTCTGCTTGCCAATCATAATTACAACTACTGACTCTATCACTTTTTGCTTTTCTAAATGAAATAAAATGTTTGGCTTGGCCCTGTGCCAAGAATGGGGTCATTCCCAAACTTGTAATAATATATCCTTAGCTGATGTTTCTTAGTAACATGTGTAAATAGGAAAAAACAGTTGCACTGCGGGGGTTTAGCTTGGCCACATGTGACTACAGTTAAAGAACATGAGAAGAAAATCAGTGGTCTTTCCATGATAGCTGTCCAGTTCAACAACAAGCAGGCTGCACAGAGACAGAAGTACAGACATACACAAAGTTAACCACTTTCTTTGCTCGGCAGCAGCACATCCCTTCTTTGCTACGAACCAGCCATACAACCTCTGCCTGGAGCTGAGCCTCAAGGATGAGTCCAGCAAAACCACAATGCAGCCTACAAGAATATTCCTTCTAATATCTTCTATTTACCTCTGGCAACACTAAAATTCTATTACAGTTAAAAATACATTTTGGGATTCAGGACATTCCATTTGGTTTCTTGGTGGCACTCTCTAGGTAAAAGAATGCTCAATGTCACTGTGAGAGATGGGTTAAAGCTGTGAAGCTTGGGCCAGGGTTTGGATCTTGGATAAATAAAGACGTCTGAGATCAAAGGTTTTGCTCTGACCATGAAAAAAATGGGCTGTCCTTCAGCTTGGCTTAAACTTTGACACTCCTAGCAACTAAAGTTCAAGAATTTGTGAACTGAGCATATTCAAATTCACAGAACAAATCTGCCTCATGCTTTGCTTGGAAATCTCAGAGATCTGATATGGAAATGAAACATAAAGCAGCAAATACATTGAACATATGAAGATACCCTAAAATTATTTTTCCTTACAGAGGCCCCAGTGACTTTAATTATTCAGATTTCTAGTGGCTGTTCCAGATCAAGTGGGTTTAACATAGGCATTCTACAGTGGAAACAGTTGCAGGCTGAACATTGCTATTAGGACAAAAAGAAGGAAATTACTGTCAGCACAAAACATTTCATTTAGCAGGTACCCCTAATACTCTGTATAGCAACATGCTATTGTACTACTCTGTATAGTTCCTCCCTGTAGAGGGACTGACCAGTTCTACAGTGGGCATACAGAATCTTTCCTGCTGCTGATTCTGTTCCTGCAGGGTCAGCTACAGCTTCTCAACCTCAAAGAACCTGTCTGAAACCTATAGTCTGGGAAAGCTGGAGGCAATATGTTATAGCTTCCCCCTTCAAGGGCTAGGTGCCAGTGCAGAGGTACGAATACAACATTTGGAAACCACTGGGATCAGTCTGAGATGGAATTTGGCAATGTAGAAAATAACAGGTTGGTAAGGGATTAAAAAAAAAATCAAACCAAAACTGCAAGATAAAGATGTTTAAAAGGAGTTTGATCTGAGGGTTTCCCCCTGTGCACTTCCAGTATTGTGATTTCTCCATTTGCAACAGCAAAGAAAATGTTTCTTGCCTTGCTGCTGTGCACAGGGACAATAACCCTGGTCTACACTTAAACAGAGGGACACCATATACTTTTCTTCATTATGAACCTCTCCTTGACTCTGACTTCAGTGACTGTCTAAAATGCAACCGGACTGTGATTCCAAGGCCAAATGAGTACACCACGTACTGAGAGGAATCCTTCGTGTGTGGTTTGGTGGTTATGGCAGGAAACTGGCAGATGTGGCTCCTGGGAATTGACATTTGCTGAGACGTTGGTATGCAGCAAAGCAGATTTAAGGCAGGTGGAAAATGAAGCAACAGCAATCAAAAATGATGTGCTTGGATTATCACTCCTACTGTGCAATAGGACACGAAAGCACAACCTCTCAACTGATCCTGGAAGAAGCAGTGAACATTTTGTTTTTCACATAAGCCCAGTAGAACTTTAACATAACTTATACAGAAGCAGGTGTCCCCTCTACATTTCACATACTATAAGGTTTCCCATATGCAAAACTGGAAAAGTAAGTCCAGATCTTGGCGCAGGCTCTGGTCACAAAAATGGTTTAGCAGGATATCCAACTATTTCCCTGTTGTGGATGTACCAATGGGAGTTAGCTGGAGATCCATTTCAATCAAGGCAAGCGAGGGTAAGCATGAGGCCAACCTCATTTTCATGTGAGGTTGATCTGAGTAGAACAGGCCTATAACCGCCACTGCCAAACACTCTCAAAATCTCTGAAACTTTTAACATTCTCTCTCCACTCCTATTCTTTTCTCTTAGTCTTCCATATGTCAGATCCAAACTTTCTTTTGCTACATTATGAACTCCATATTTGTTAAAGTAAAATCGAGATGCCATGCAAGACTATCCAGTGTGCTATCACAACACAACAGACAGTGGGAATAATTTCCAAAAGCTCATATTCAGTGGATGCCTCTGAAGACGATGTATATTACATGGTGTGAACACTGTAACTATAGGTACCATGATACTAGAATGGGAATTGTTATGCTATTAAATCAATGACTGAAGTTTCAGAGTGAGTTAATAAGGGTTCACAGCATAAGCTGCAGGCTCCCAGAAGCTAGGCAGAATATCTTTAAGCTGAGTGCTTATTCCCTAAATGCATATGATGTATTCAAGGGATACATGTGCTGAGACACAGCACTCCTGACTTTTTTGAGGGGACAGACATTTCATTTGTGCAAGGCTGGAGCTACCAATCTAGTAAAAGCCCACTTCAGTTGGAAAGAACTAAAGAAGGAAAATATGTATAACTTACTGTCACAGTTTATATACCTTTCCTCACAGAGAAGGCTTCTCACATGTATATAATGACATCTCTTCATGTGATGGCCCTTCTGCTGGTACATGCAGAGCACTTTCACAAAGGAAAAGGATAAGGACTACATGAGTGAGATTGCTACACACATAAGAGGTAAAGCAACTACGTCACGTCTGCCACTTTGTGCTTTGTTTGCCACCATGAACACTGTGGCATGGTTGGTTCATCTTAGTGCCTTAAAACTTGGAATTCAAACATGATTTTAAGGGAACTATGTAACTCTCTTACAAGGAGACATTCAGTGTTTAGATAGCTGCTTGGCACTTGAGACAGACATCTCTGAACAGACAGTAATAAAATAAAGGCTCATATGTAGAATATAGAATGAATAAATGATGTTTTCTCTGACTGCTGTGAAAAGCTGATTTAACCTTGACCAGAGCTGCTGGAAGAGAGCCTGTGTGAAATTAAAGCAGCAGAGATCAGGGCAAAATCCTCAGCTGGTAAAACTGTCAGAGCTGCACTGAGGTAAATGGTGTTAAATCCCCACTATCAAGTGGGACAGTCCATGTTACATCATTCAGAAAATACTTTAAAGTATTAAAAGCCAGTTAGCAAACTCAACAAGAACAAATGGCTTACAGAGCAGGAAAAACTCCTATTCATTAAATAAGGGTCAAGCATATGGGCCAGTAAACTTCCCTTCTTTTGATCAATTATGCTTTAAAAATCAAATTAAAACCATTCTTAAGGATATGTCATACAGTTAAAACCACAGGAATGTCCCACGGTTGGGTAACAGTAAGGCAGTAAATCAGATTTTTTTTGCAGGCCTTGAGAATGCAGGGCAGACAATAACAAAACAGACACTGGCAGCAGAGCTGCATCCTTTGAACCGGACGCTGTAACAGATATATACTGTGTTTTGGAAAAGCAACACAACAGCACAATGCTGAGAGCAAACAGAAAGCTAAACAAACAAAAAAAAAGGCAAGCAACCAACCAACACCAGCAACAATGATAAAAATATCGAACTAAACAAGAATTCCAGCTTTTTTCCACTTTCAGTCACAAAAAACCATGAGGAAGCTGAGACACGACGACTTTGCATCTGCTTTCAAACAGGTCATTCTGCTACGTGAGGTCAACAGTAGTGCTGCCACTGACTTCAGCTGATTAGGCTTTGGCGCACTGATTTTAATTTATCACATTACTGAAGTTGTACCCTGATACAAATCCACACCAGAGCAAAACTGGAATAATGTTGTAGTTAATCAGACCAAATGAAACAATGGTCCTCTAGGTCAGAAATACAGCTGTATCTCTGATGTTAGGATTAATGTTCACTCAGCTTTGAAATGAGTTGAAAAGATTCTGGGTATGGAGGCCATAGATCACATGCAGAGAGGTTAACCGGCACAATCCTTGGATCTATGTGATCTGAACAAAAGTGCCACGCAAAGAGGCACAAATCAATAATTCTAATGACCTATCTGCCAAAAGAAATTCCATTGGCTGAGCACTAATATAAAAAATCAGTTTGATAATATGGATGAAGCCTAACACCAAAAACATTTCCAGATTCATAAACCTTTTCTTGCAGACCAGGTGATAACAGAGCAATACTTGTTGCGCATGTTATTGCAGAGGAGGAACATTCATGTGCCATCTGCCCAACGTCAAACAGAGCATTCATATATACTGACTGACCTGCTGCAGATGCATTAAAAAAACTCATTGATGCACTTCCTCCTGGAAAAAAAAATACCTAAATTCCAGGAAATTATAAGGTATTTAAAATAAAGTGTGCTGAGTTAAGTCAATATTAATCTTTCCGTAAGTCACTTTCAAAAACCAGTACCAGGATCCCTGAGGAATGAAGGAAGTGATGGATTTATAATGGCTGATGATTTAGTTTACAAAAGAGGTTTGATCATATTGAAAGACACAGACAATTTTTTTGTATAATAGAGAGACATACGCTAAGCTTAAATAGACACCACCTACCCAGAAATCAAACCCAAGGAGAAAGAGTTGATTTACAGCAGCAATTCTTTTTAGCAGCTCAGGCATCTCCTTGTTTCAGCACACTCCATATCATGCCCATAGCTCATTCCTATAACAGTATGCTGACTCCAGCCTCAACAACTGCTGCTGGGGTATTTTCTCCCACAGCCACAGTTGCCAGTTCTCTGTTCCCTGGCCCGTGTTCACATCCTGGCATGTGGATTAGGTCACTCATGCAATCCATGCCTGAAATGCTCACAAGTCATTGACTGGTACTCTTTGCCCTGCAACACGTAGTGCTCTCTGGTACGATTACGAGAATTGCTGACGCAAATACACCGCTTCAAGAATGATAGTAATTCTTACCAACCTATGCGGGTGACTTCAGCTGAGGTTAAGTTACACAGCAATGTTCTGCACCTTACTGAAGATATTCCTGTAGGAAGGATAGAGATACATACACAAACATTTTAGCCACGAAGAATTCTGTTCATTTATTTAAAAATTATTATTTTTTGTCCAAGCTACTTTATTTTTATATACCTATCAAAGGAACATATACTTAGTGCAAGAAGGGCAATGATTTATTTATACAAAAATCTCTCAACAGCACTGCAGCCACCATTTACTCCTAAACCAAATACCATGTCTCTCTTGAAATAGAGAATTTTGGCAAGTTGTTTCAAGCTTTATTGACATAGCATAATACTTTACTTACATAAATTAACTGCATGCTAACTGAAAATGCATTTTACAATCTTTTTTTGCCTTTAGCTGCAACTAGAACACAGACAAGGACGACAATTAGATTTCAGGACAGGTCATATGCTTAGTAAGGTAACGAACTGATTTACACCGACTAAAAAATAAAGTGCATTCCTTTTCATTCCACAGAGTCAGAAAGCTATCACAGAGAGACATTTCTCCCCTCTAGCTTTGCATTAACTGAAATCCACTGTTTTATAAGGACAGAACAGCAAAGGACATTCAAATTACCATATTTTCAGCATTTAGGAAGAAAAGAATTAACAGAACCTTGGGGTGTCAAAAGGAAAAAAATGCTGATTTCAGCAGTTCAGGGAAGCCACTGTATCACAGGTACTGAAAACAGTCAGCAAAGACAAGTTTTATTATGGCATGGGATAAATGCTTAGATAAAGACATGATAGTTCCAAAGAACACAAATGAAAAAAAACCCTGATTCGAGTTCATGAAATGACATACTATGGGAAAAGCAAGAGAGAATTTGACCTAAAAACCTATTTCTTAGACTATGATTTCTAGTCTAAAATTCAAAGAGAAGCCAAAACCAATAAACAATTAGTATATATATGTCGATGTTTATGCATATCAAATCATGATGTGTAAGGCGAAAAGTATCAGCAGTTCAAGTTATTGAGTGAACACCCTGTGAGGTATATCAGTTGCTCAAAACATTCACAAGGCAACGAGATGGCTGAGAAAGTCCGTAGCAACTTCACTCCCTCAAACATAGCACAAAAGGCCAGTAAAGACATGTGATTGGATCCAACGGGATCTTCACAGTGCACCACCAAACAGAATTGGCTTCTTCAGCATTGATGCCACTGAATGAATCCAGGTCTTGCTGTTCAGAAGGAAGACATTCATCCCTATTTTAGCAGAAGCATAATGCAACACTGAGCTTTGCTGAGATCTAGATTTGCTGTTTTAAAACAGGTAATAGCAGCTCTAATAGGTAAGAGGGTGTGAGAAGGGCACTATGGACACATTTGTGCTCTCATGCCCATACCTGTCTCACACACCCTGCTGAATCTCAGGAGATGGTGGCAACTGTCAAGAGACTAGGGGTTTACTAGCAATGGAGGAAACAGCTCATATAAGTAAGCTCCTTTCACATCTTTACCAAACAGACAGAAATGCTGAGATCAGAACCCTCACTGTCATTTATTTCAATAAGTTTTGATTTAAATTCCCCTCTCTCCATGAGGAAGTGGCAACATGCCAGGAGGAGCAGGCCTGCCCACTGTGATGTAGTTCTTTTTAAGGCTTTTCCAGGTAAAATCCGTTCACTCTTCCAAGTTTCTCTTTGGTGAAAAATCAGTCTCAGGTGCTGCAATAAGCAACAGCTATGACAGTGAATTAGAGAAAAAAGTATGCAGCGTCAAATATTACACTAATGACCGGAAGTTGTTACCATTTACTTTCTGTATCCTGACCTGAGTAAAACTAATTTAGTTATTACAGCCCTGTTCCTGCAGCACAGAAATTATCACAAAATGCACCACTGCAACCAGTATGACTCTTGCTACACTTGGTAGGGAGGGCAAGTATTTAGTACACAATGACGTTACCCAAGGTTGCCTCCAGATAATCCTCCTCTGAAGCAGATTAGAAGAACAGCAGAGAGATGATGAGGGAAAATGTATGTTAAGCACAATTTTCTTCCAGGGTACACAGCTGAGGTTGGTTTTGCTTTCTGTTAGCCAAGGACAACAAAAGCCATAGCTGTGTGCTAAACCTTTCTTGAACAAGCTGGACAGAAATGCCCTTTAAAGTTAATCTAGGGGGGAATAAAAACTCTTTCTCTTAGCAACAGCCTCTTGGTCCCTTGGCCCTTCTGAAAGCCTATCCCTCCAAAAGAGGTGCCTCTGGTCCTCTCGGTTCCTTTGGGGCTGTCAGCTGGAGATTGTAGCTCTCAGCTAATTTCCAGTATTTGGGTACTGTTTTGTTATGCAGCGGCACCAGCTATTCCCACAGGTCCTTCAAGGGGCCACATGCACTGCTACGCTTCTTTATCCCATGCTGTCAGACTGTTCACATTCATTACAATGGCAAGAAAATTACTTTTGAAAGATGAATGCTTACAAGCCGCCCTGTTTTTGGACCATAAGTAGAACCTTGTATCCCAATGGGCATTCTGGGAGCTGCTGGGCATGGCTTCATATGGAATTTCAGGGCATGCAGTTCCTTCAGTGATCAAATCTGATACAACTTCAATTCACATCTGCAGAAGTTTAACACATCTCTGATCTTTCTGACAGCAGTAGAGTTTTTGCTGATGCTGAGAACATTTTGCTGCTAGTTTATATCCTTTCCTAAGGACGCACAGGAAGAGAAGCCAAAGCTTTAATTCTTTAAAGCTATTCTTTTTATTTTCCTTTTGATACACATTTTTACCCATAGGCATCTTGGTTGCTAGCTGCACTTGCCAGTCCCACAAGTGCTTTGAAACCCTGCCCAAAGAAAGCTTCTTTTTCATCATTACCAAGTCTCTGCAGACAGCTCACTGACTAAAACACCCTCATCTCTAACTTCTCCTTGCCATCTTTCCTAGGAAGACATACTACTCCTACCTTTTGCATGTTTCTACGGTATGTGGGGTACTACAACAGCACTGCAACACACACCGTGTAGTCTGGCGTTTGGGAGAGGAGGGCTATCTGAGTGAGCCTCCTCTGTGCTACTAAATACCAAAGCTTGAATATCATGCTGACATGAGCTTCATGAATACTAAAACGAGACTCACGTCTCAGCAGCAAATATCCTGAAGAGCACATTTCCACCCCCTAAGGTGGTATCTGCGCTTGTGAAAAAAACTGTTGCCTTCTGTTCCTGTCTAGAGTGAAGATGGACAGAAACAAGACTAGCTGCTATGATCCACAACTGAAATTAAGAAATGCTCTACAGGGCAAAGAAGCGGTAGGATAGACACTACAATAGACAAGCAGGCTCAGTCAGCACATTGTTGCAGGCAGATGACGTGCCAGCAGAAGAGAACAGCAGTCCCAAGACAATTGTGGCTGGCCCACAACCTCAGTCTATGTCAACTCTGTGGCACATAAGCCAAAGGTTTGCTTTTTTTTCCCCACTCCCTTGCATACCACACGGCATCTCCAGCCTTACACAACTACTGACTTCTCCCAGGATCTTTGAGTGAGTGAAACAAAGTTGGGAGCAGACTCCACGTAGTAGCAGCCAGTATGTTAAATGTTTGACCTGGGAGCTGAACAAGGGCAAAGGCTGCTCTGACTCTGAAGAACCCTCCTGCCTCATTCAACTCAGCTTCCTTGAATCTCCTGCACATGTGACAGCAATCTCCATCCAAGAACAGAGTAATTCCCTTTTCTGGCCATCCAGGTACTTTTTCACAGCTAGAAGTTGTTCTTTTCCCTGATGCTCTCAGTCTTTGCTGGTCCCTGTGGCAAATTACTGTGGTTCTTCACCCAGTTCTTGCTGGATTTCACCCCTTATAGGAGGCTGTAGAATCCCTTGTGGAAGTGGTTGAAGGGGGAAAAAAGCAAGCCTTAACTGGATTACAGCTCATTATACATAGCAGAAGGTATTTAAATGAATAAGAATTATGTTTTTACTCAGACTGTTCTACAAGATCATTACTTTCACTGCCAGACCGTTACTCTAGCTACTGTGCCTTTGTAAGTTATGCATCCTCTAATAATGGTCATAGTGTCAATACAGAGTGACACGTATGTTATTTCTTCTCAGCCAAGAAATCAATTATAAAGCTGCTCCTGAAGAGTCTCCATATATGCCAATATGTAACCAGCATTAAATTCCTCAGATTAACTGGTCTGGGGCCTCTCTGCAGCAACATTGCTAGCATCAGGTGTTTGGGAGACGGGAAATGATTGCTCAAAATGACTCTTCCTTCACATGGACAGAGCAAGACCAAGAGATAAACCCATGCTGAAGCCTATCTCCATGCACCATCAGAGAAGGTGGCAATAGAAAGGATGCAAGGTAATTCAACCTGAACACTAAACAACATAGCTAAAAAAAGAGGAAGATTTACAATGAGTGGGGAACGGGGTAGGAGGGATTCTTGAAAACTTGACCACGTTTTCAGTGCTCAGCAACATCCTACACACAGTATGGGATTCTACCCACATACACCAATGCGTAGGGTAAAGGCAGTCACACTTCCCTTCCCCTCTCCCTTCCATTTCCCTTCCTTTCCCTCTCCCTCTCC
>JAOEHY010040129.1:0-17804 GCA_025447955.1 Psilopsiagon aurifrons | reverse complement strand
CCGCGGGTTCCCCCTCTCCCCCAAAACCTGCGGCCCGCTCCAGTAGAGGGCGCTCGGACACCAACCAAGCGCGGTGGCGGCCTCCCTGAGCGCTCGGGCTAACTGCGGCCGGCGGCGGGGCCGGGACGGGCGCGGGCAGCAGAGGGGGGCCCGGGGCGCAGGTTGCGGGCGCGGTGCAGCGCGGAGGATGCTGCTCGCGTGCAGAAGCTTCTCCTCCTGCTCCCCTGTTCTCACCGTGCAGGCCACGGTCTTTGCCAAAGGGAAACGTCTGTCTTCCCCGGGGCAGGAACAGAAGAACGTGGTGCAGGCAGGGGAGCAATAAGGCTGTGTCACACGCTGTTTTATCCCTGCGAGTTTCCCCTTTCCCAGTGTGCAGGGGATGGACACACCGGTAAGCCACAGCTGCTCCTGCAGGAGTAACGGTGTGCTGGCTCCTGTCCCCGGCACCGCGAGGAGGCAGCCAAAGGGTTTCTGGCGTGCAGAGCACACATCCCACCTGCAGTGTAAAGCCCCAGCTTCCTATGGTGCCCAGAATGCCAGAAGCATCCCTCAAATGCCTGCACCAGGGGCTCCCTCCCCTAACCTATGACCTGATGCGTGATGTATAACCAGCCAGAAGTGGTGACATCCTCAGGCTACCTGGTCGAACTATGAAGCCAAACTCAAAAGGAGATTGGGCAGTGACCTCCAAAAGTCCCTTCCAAACCGATGGTTTCATGATTCTCAGTGCTGGGTAAGTACAGGTAAAAACATCCTTATTCTCATTTCACATCACGGAAGCAAAAGGTGTAGCTGGGTAAGTAAATTTTGACCAGATAACACAAGCACTAGGAAACTTTCAGGTAGAGCCAGCTATAACAGAACCTGTCAGCTGATAGCCCCAGCAAATCACTGCCTTCCTCTCTGCACTATCCTGTTAACATTCCTTTTGCAAAGTCTGTAAACAGGAGGTAGGATGGGTTACATTGGATTAAATAGGGGTTACACCCCCCAATTCACTGCATATGAACATCAGCAACTTAATTGATGGTGTATATCCATCCCGTAGGAAAATATGGCATTCACTGATGGGCCAACTAGTAAAACGTTTCATTTGAAATAAGTTTATCCCAATGACAGCAGGCAAAGGATTGTCAGCTTTTGTCATTGCAGCTACTTACTGGTGTACATCTGCTGGCACACTCACTCCCTCCTTTAAGTTTCACCACCATAAATCCTGAATTGGTTTATTGAATTCCCAGAGGCTTAATCAGCCTGCTTTTATTACAGCCCAATAAGAGAACTTGCTTTTAGCTATCAAATTGATTTGATTGTACAGGTGTACTTTTAAGAACAACATTTTCCATACTTCAACTTATTTTAAAACTATTATCAGTTTTATAAGGGGCCAAATTTAACTCAAAGGTGTGTTAACTTATAATAAACAAGCTGGCTTTTACTTTGTTCCTGCAACTGCTCTGATAATACGGTGAATGGGTAAGCTTGACCTAGCAGATACTGCTGTGCTCTTGGGCTTTGCAGGGGTTCCTGGACAGGCCACTCACTCTGTGCCACACTTTGGCTTCCTGTCTGCAAAATACAGCTAGCACTTCCCTGCCTGACAGGGGCAGTGGGAGTAAAACCCTTCCAGGATTGCAGGATGCTTGAGGACTGCCTCAGCTAAGGCCATATAGGTGCCAAGAACAGATGCGTATCTACATACCCAGACAGCTACAGCCTTACTGTGACTCAATCAAGTTTAAACATTTTAAGATAAAAGCTGCCATTTCAAGTTTCTTAAGCTCAAGGAAATCCACAATAGAAACAAACCATCAGCACAGGAATAACTGGGATTATTCACACTGAGAAGTGAGAGAAATCACTTGTCAAGGTCACTTTTGAGACCTCCACAGACCAAGGAGAAAACAAAAAAATCTGAATCCCTCTGCAGGCTGAAACACTGAAAATAAGATTGTACATTAGCAGGTCAAATTTACCTTTTCTAAAATGCCTTGAGGAACAGGTCTGGAGCATTTGATTTGGTCGAGAATACTCACTCTTCAGGGAAAAATCAGTTCATCTTGAAAGTACCACTACAGCTCCTTTTGCTGGAGTAAACTCTCTCCTGATTTACCCTCTCTTTCTCAGCTCTTAGATGCTGGTGTAGTTGAAACTGGTAAATTACAAGGTTGGCTGGCTTTTAACCCCCTGGCTAGAGATTTTCCTTCGAAGTGCTGGCACACAGGGCATTCTCATTTTAAAATATGCTGGAGTGACACTAGTAGAGCCTTTAAATCAAAAGGAAATTCTGATGCAGCCAAAGCACAAGATGGGTCCTATTGTCACCTCATCTCTCATTTCAAAATCTTCGGTACACCATCACTTGTACGGACACCAATAAGCACCACCATTCATCCACAGCCATATAACCTCCCCTCTTTGTCTCCCTAATTCTGGATTTAGAGTTTTGTTCAGCCCAACTCTAATACAAAGAGTCACAACTACAGATGCAGTCCCAGAAACATAGACATAAAAGCTTCCCAAAGTGGGAGCTTCCAAACATGGATGGGCTTAATTGGATCCTTATCCCTGTAACTAATGACTAAAGGAGCATGAAACTCAGTGTTATGCAGTTCATGGAAAGTGAACTCTTCAGTACTACCCTGGCCTTGCTAACTAGGATGTATTTTGTGTGTGCCTGTCAGACATGGCAAGCTGTACACTTAGCTAATGGATTACTGTGGTAATTGTGCACCAGTTACTTGCTGCAGAGAAGGTCTGGGACCTTTCCTGCCACAGATCTGTTGTTCTCTCACTTCTGCATTTCAGTGCCCTGCTTTGGTCTGAGGGTTCTCCCTCCCAGGTTGCTTCATTGCTCTGCATCAGAGCATGTGTGTATGTTACGTAAAGCCTGTGGGAACACATCGGTGTGGAATATTTACGCAGCAGCTAAAGTGTCATATGTCTGTTTTGCAAGATATGGAGCATTTCATATGCAAGTTATTAGCAAGATATGGGTACAGATAAAGACATAGATATAGACACACATCTGTACAGTTTTGGAAAATGCTGACACTTCCATGTAATGCAATTTAAATCTACCAGCACCAGAAAAGAAGCAATACATTAACCTTACATGCTGTTTGAAGAATGAAAATATTTGGTGAGCTCTTGGTTTGGTAGTTGGAGCAAAGCAGGGCTATTCAAAGCAAAATGATATATATAGAGCAGTGAGAACCTTCTCACCAAATATGGCAAAATAATTTCTCATGCTATTTCTTTTAACCTTGTTTTTCAATCTTCATTTTTATGTTTGATTTCTAGTAACATTTTTCCTTCTTTCAAAGGAAATGGAGATCAAAAAGCATTGTAAATCCAAGGCAGAGAAGTTACAGAGATTGCCAGTTACCTTTTGCTGCTGCTATCCTTCCACTGTAACAGAAACGTGAGAACACAGAACTGGAAAGGACCATCTGGAACCATCTGTGAGCCATTCCTTGCACTGCAGGCTACTATGAATTACATGTTTAATTGCAAACAGTGCATAGAACATCTACTCCACATGTCACAGGCCATGAAACAGTTCCTATGTAACACCATTAAGAATGATGATGAATAACAATGAGCATCCAGAACTGTAATGTGCCATGGAAGGGACAGAGCATCAACATCATCAGCATCTGAGCGCTGGGGGCAATCATCATTTTAGGGTACAATGATTTTAAGACTTAAAGAATGAGTTTTGCTGCCAGAAGGCAAAACAAACAAACAAAAAACTTCCAGCATCCACTTCTGTGACCCAGACAAAGGTTTCTTCTTTACCCCAAAACTTGCAATCTATTTAGCTTTGAGTGTGTGAATCAGATTCACCTCCCACTACTTACAGGAGAGGAGTTCATTATGGAATCACGTGTTACTACCTGTAATTCATCTCCTTGTAATTCCCCCTTCTCATCAATAGTACTACAGCCACTGTATTTCATCCATCAAGCAGGTCTGAAAAGCTAGAGAAGCCCATGCAGGAGAAGTTCAACCCTAGATCAACTCACACAGCTTCAGTATGTATTACAAAGAGTAAAGGGTGCCATTGCAGTGCACTGATCTGCTGCTGGTGGCCTTGTAAAGAAAATATGAGAAGCATTTAAGTCTATGTTAGAGGTATAGCTGAAAAAGACAGTGCATCAAACTTTGTGCTGTGGGTTTTTGGGCTGGCCTGAAAGAAGGCCTTTCTTTCCATTAACTCCCAGTAAGTCTTCTTTACACAGTGTGACTGTTTCATCTAAGAAGGAAAAGTAATGACTAATGGACCCTTTAACTAGATGGCTTTAGGATTTTGGAGGATGTTATCTTTCAGGGTTAAGGCCAGGCTGAATCCCATCAGCTTCAGTTTTTCCACAATCATAAAACAGAGCATAAAACAACTGTCTAGAAGTGAAAAAGGGAGGGGGGGGAAGCCAACTGCTTCTTTTTCTCTTCCCTGTTCCTTATGGGCTGATCAAGAAAAATGTGGTCTGTGTAAATGGAAGGTATTCCATAAATACATTGAGTGGAGCTTACAGTATCCCAAAGGAGCTATTCATCAACTCCAAGAGGAATATGCACTGGGAGGCCTTCACTGAATTAAAAACAACAACAAAAAAAGAGCTATCCACTTATCTCATCATTTGGTTATCTCTGATTTCAAGGAGTATATAGAGAAATGTTAAGCCCACACTAGACTTTAAAAAGAGCTCCTAAGCCCAATGTCTTCCCCCCCCCAAGTACAGGAGAGATATCCAACAATTTCTGCATCCACTGTCTTGCATTAGAAGTAAATTTTAATCACATTTACATTACATGGGATTTAAATAATATTTTTGTACTGATCTAGAAAAAGCTATTAAAAACCTGGATTCAGCAATTCAATACTCCATTGACAGACAGTTTTAAATACCATTGGCATATACCAGGGTTCATTCTGCCTGAACTTCAGCAGAATTTTTGTAATTAAAATCAAAATTCTTCAGGGACTGTAAAGAGGGAGAAAAAAAAAAAAAAGTGGTCAAGGTTCAACCTTATAAAACACTAAACATTTTCAAGACAGATTGAGTAGTGTCCTCAATTTTATCTTCATCTAAATGAAAGCTGATGGTGCTCAGTAGCTATCAGAAGTGCTCAGCAGTTTGCAGGGTTAAATCCCCGAAGAAATAAACAAACAATAAGATCTGAATACCAACAAGCCTTTAGAAAACACTCTAACAATGACCTCAACCGTGACCTGGGGGGACTGTTTCTCAAGAGGCTAGAGATCATTCAGCCGCTGTGAGAGTTCACATACAAGATTTTCCTGACCAGAAATGTGCAAATTATGAGTTAGTGGTCTTAGGTTTCAAGGTACAAATTACTTGGAAAGAAACAAGAACTATAAATGAATTTTATTTAGGAGCTGAACAACAGTAAAAAGAAGGGCACTCAATCTGCTAAGCTGCTGTTCTCAGGAGAGTTCCAGCTTCCATTGAGAAGGTCTGGAAAGAAGAACTTTGTATACTGCACAGGACACTCAGTTCACAGCCAGTAAGGCATGTTGATTCACACTAGGCAAGAACTTCTGCACTGTGTTCATCACTACCTATGGAATATGCAAAGAATGGACACATTTTAGATTTCACTAAGGTACACATACTTTTTTGTCCACAGAGGAAAAGGTGAAACTAAGCAGACAAGTGTTAGAAAACCATTCAGACTTGTGGAAGTTATTCAAACAGTTCTGAAGCCACCTGATCCTTCCACCATCGCAACTGAGACAGCATTATGAGCTTCACTGACAGTACAATCTTTTTCCCATTAGCTGGGTGCCATTAGCTCAGAAGTGAAGGGTGACGACTTCTAAACATCACACCTTTGCCGTGTAGAAAGGCCTTGGGAAGGATGCCATGCAGGTAAGAACTGTAATGGAAAGTTAGATCAGCGGGATGCAACTGTCAAGTAAGAACTGGTCAAAGACTGAAGAGGGTCATTTGTAGAAAGTGCCTTTAAGCTGGGAACCTTAATGACTGCATCTGGCCAGAAATCTGGCCTTGCTTATTTTCCAAAGATATTATCTCTATCCCAGTATTAATCCTTTCAGCTTCTTACATACTGGTACATGTTCTGGCAAGAGAAAGAACCCCGTCTTCATCAGCCTCCTCCATTCATACAAATACCTTTCATCTATCATCATCAAATATCATCATCAAATATCATAATGTTATAAAATTATAAAATATATATAAAAATAAAATATATATTAAAAATATAAAAATAATCCATATCACTTTAACTGAATAAAATACAGAACAGGGAGACTGCCAGAAGGCAAATTGCTACACTTTTTATACCTTAGCTTGTATGATTAAGTCCTCAGAGTCAGAATATTACAGAATATAATGAACTTGCATCTTGTCAGATAAGAGGGACAGCCAAGTGACAGAAGGTAGAGGCTTAATATGACACTGCATTATAATGCAGCTCTGGAGAATAAAACTCAGATGAAATTATTTGGATGGAAAATTTTTGATCATATGCAAGTTTTTTCCAGACAAGAATGCTGAATTGTCTAAACTGAAGCTTAGTACAAAAGGGCACTTTTCCTGAATATCTTAACTGGGAAACAAAGATGAGAAAAGTACCTGTGATTTCTATCCTAGAAGAAGTGCCAATCATTCAAAAATTGACAAATGGGGCTTGAAAGACTTTTCAAATGACATTGTCAAATAATAATAGTATGAACATTTAGGGAAAAAAAAAAAAAACAAAATTGTTGAAGTAGAAAATGCCACAAAGTGACTGTTTTATGAGCAGATTCATTTTTTTGAACTTTCAGTTTGATTTTTATTCTGTTGTAGCTTGGGGAATCTTAAAAAATTCTCACAGCTTTCACACTTTGTCCTTCTCTGCAAATTCTGAGGACTTTAATAGAATAAAATTTACTTTTCTTTAACCATGGACCTGTATTCCATAAAAGACAACTGACAAAGGCTCCAGACTTAACTGAGTGGACAAAGATATCATGAGAAAAATTAGGATTATGTAGAGATACTTTTATAGAAAAGGAACTAAGTGTGCATGAATGAGACTGCAGCTTGGAGGCTAAGAAGAGCAAAAATTGCCATTTACTGCATTTAGTTGCATTGAGTCACATTAACTTCATGGATTTCCTGACTTTTCTTAAAGCAAATAGCAAAAGGTCCTTTGTTCAATACAAATAATAAAATAACAAGAATTATTGTTGTGCAGAAAGGGTTGGATAGGACTCAAGAAGATACAGCTCCAAAAATGAACTGGGTATGTTGCCTCAGTTGCTGTTGAGTATAAAGGGCAATGTTACAGAGTGAATGCACATGTGAATTTGTAATGGGCACATGTAAAGCAAAAACCAAACAAACTGCTTAGCTTAAATCACAAGGTAACCCACACCCCATTTTTACTTTATTTTTCAAATTGGCGTGTTAAGCAGTAAGCCCGGTAACAATCTGTTAGTAAAGCTGTCAAGCTGTGGGAGCACTGTATTACTGGCAAATTTTGAACGTGGCACCCAGAGACAACAGAGGGAAGCATGATCCAGGCAAAAGGGGGTACTTGCCTGATCTCAGGAGTACTTTAAAGGAAAGAAGAATTGAGAACAGGCAGCTACATGCAGGTGAGAAATGAACAGGTAAAAAGTGGACAGCATTTCATCAGAGGTACTTTGTGCCAGAACATCCACATCTTCCTTCGATTAACAGAAATTACCCAGAGAAATAAGAGAGTTTGTATTTCAGTAACGCATTTGGTATGGTGCTACAACAGAAATTACTAGGAACTTTAAGATGAACTGTGTTTTAAAGATCAGTCATGTCCCAGAACAGAGTATGGAGAATTTTCGGCATTTCCAAATCTTCCCCACTATGATGAGTAGAACTTCTTTCCCAGTGATTTCTCAGGAGCAAAGTCTGGAAGACATGACATTCTAATTAAAGTCTTTAGGAACTCCAGGAGAATATAATGCAATGATGGTTGAAAACTGGATCTGTGAATAGTTAGGACTAAAACAAAGGACTGCTAGAAAAAAAACAATTCAACAAACAAAAAAACACCCCCCAAAAATCCCAAATGTTGAAAGACAGCTAAAAACGACAGAGCTGATGGTTACAATGATATTTATATTACTGGCAATCTGAGCTGTCATCAAAGAAGACTTTAAACCGTAGATACAAAGAGGACTTATCCAAGAACAAAGATTACAGGAATGATACCCACCTTAGCAAGCACTGCAAATGCACCAGAGATAGAGAACTCTGCTCTGAAAGAGATGGAACTGAGATGGTCAGTTTAGCGGTTTGAGGAGTTGTCTATCTATTATACAGTACTGAACATGCCGCATTTGATGGTGCTGGGCACACAACCGCTGAAATGGAAATATGTGGTATGTGGCCACAGCTGGTGGATCTCACAGACCCATGCTGACAGGCATGCTTAGAATCAATGTCTGTGATAAACTCAGAAGTCCCTTGACCCCTTCTTAACTGGAAAGAGGGATGGTGACAAGTGTTTAGTCTTTCCAGCAGTCTGTGCACTTTTCTGCCTGAGGTGCCACGAGTTGTAACAGCCTGGATCACCCTACGAGCTCTAAGAAGCATGACCTTCCTACTGTGCAATCTCTGACTTGTAGCACAGAAAGAGAGATTAGTTTCAAGAAGAGCTGACACCTGTTTCAAAGAAGAATCTCAGGAGAAGACAGCCCACAAGGGCTACTCCCTCAAAAAATACTCTTCAATGAATGTCAGAAGCTGAGACTGAAAGATGATGCAAAGCCCTCGAGAAGGGGGGCTTTCACAAGAAAAGTAATGAGACACCATACATCTGATGGCTGCCGTACTTGCCCGGTACACCTTAATGAAAAAGGCAGTCTCAGCCTTCTGTAACTATATAACTAAATGAAATTAAGAAATCAATAGTGGGCCTTATTTACTTGAATGCTATAATGCAATGTTCCTTACTTCTCTGCCCTACTATCACAGCCATTAGAAAGTCTGCTATTGGGGCACTAACTCTGCCCTTGCTCTTTGGTCTGAGGGAATAAGATATGGCTTTTGTGGTGCATATACAGGCCAAAGAAACTGTGCTTAATAAGCATAAATTGTCTTGCCATCCCCAACCCACTGGACAATCCAGGTTGACATGCCTGTGAAGATCACTTCTTTTCTGTTACTTCATAACTTTTGGCTGGTGAAGCACTTGGCTTCACACACAAAAAAGCCCCATACTCATCTATTCAAGTATATACATGATGTAGATGTAATGATATATGAACATACAGAAACTCAATCAAGCAAATATTACAGAAATTAAGATTTCTTACAACTGAAGATATATAATGTTTCTTGGTGGTACATTATATTTGGAGCATGATGCTAATACACATTCAAGTATATTATCATGTAAAAATGCAAACACTGCAGTGTGGTCATACAGGGGAAAGTTATCAAATCTAGGCACATTAAATTTTATGAATAATCATGTTAAAGAATTCCAGCCAAATTCTAAACTGGGCAATTAACTTCTGATTGCCTGTATTTTCCTTGAGATCTGAAATAAATACAGAATTCTTTATGTCCTACGCTAAACATTTTTGGCTTTGAATTTAATGTTCATAAAAGGTGTCAGATTAATGGCCTGGAGACCAAAATCGTCTTTCTTCACAGAACAAAGTACATTACATACAGTAGCAGTGCAAGACCCTTGCATTCTTCAATAACACTGTCCAATCTTGACACAGACAACTACTTTTGAAAGATTATAGCATATTTCAAGTAGGCTGGAGTACAAAATTAGGCAAAATGGAATATATGACAAATAACATGATATTAAATATGAAACAGCCTTGAGAAGGAACGACATTTAAATATTGTGCAACTTACGGTTAACCTAAGGGACTGGAAGATTAAGCATGAGCAGCTGACATGAGGTTAAGTGGTCCTTATCTTCAGTAATGTGTTTTTCTCTAGACTGTTTTATTCTATAGATGTTCAGTGATACGATTTTCTTTTTGCCCTAAAGCCCTTACTACCTATTAAAGCCATAGATTCTGCTGAAATCTTGGACCAGAATGCTATTTCAATGAATATAAATTAGACAAAGAGGAATGCAAATAATTGATATGGGAAGCTAAAAGTATTAATGAAACTCCATGATCAATAAGTGTTAATTACCAAAAAACCCCAACAAAACTGCTTGTCCCAACTAGTACATGAATCAGGCAGTAAAGGAGGATCAGCAACATGAGGTCAAATTCTATTTGGAATTTTTCTGTCAGCAATAATGACAGAAGAAGGGTAAATATGCACGATAATTTTTTTTCTGTATTTTTTCTATAAGAAAGACTATGGGAGACTGCATAAATGCTTTATAATGGATTACTTCCTAGTTTACCAATAACTACAGATATTGGTCACCATGATGTATTTATGTTAACCATTTCCAAGTCAAATGCATTTTTACAAGCCATTTTGAAGGAGTTGACTTCATTGCTCTCTTCTCACCCAATTGTTGGCTTTCAATATTTATAAAATAAAGAGAAAATTCAGGTTATTAGAAAAAAAAAAAAAAAGACCACCTTAGATTCACCACTCTCTATCTGATCCTTAAAGATTCAGTTAAGTCTAACTACCTTTTCCTGAATTCGAAATAGGTACATAGGATGAGAATAGTTATTGCGTATTGAGCACTTTGACACTGAACAGGGCAAAATAACTGATCCTGGATTCCTTCAGGAAAAAAAAATAGAGTGAAAATATGAAGAATAGCAATCTTGTTTCAGGGAATACCAATGAGAATTTGGATTTCAAAATCAGTGTCGCAAAATCAACATAGGGGACATAAGTGAGTTTGTATCTAACAGCTGGTTGATAAACAGCTATCCATGAGGAACTGCACAGAATAGGGCAGTTTATTTTAATTCCACCAAACCTTCCAGTGTTACTTAGCATAGCAATTTGAATACACAACATGGCATGTAGTATGAAATCATTACTGGCAGTGGCCAAAGGTAATGAAAATTTGGTGCCACAGTAATAGTACTAATGGTAGATCACTTACACAGAGTGCCCAGTTGACAGTGATGTGTATAGGTGACCTATCTTAGATGCTGACTCAATTTCATTATGTTCTGCTTAAGTGCATTGAAGGTGTCTTAGTACTGTGGAGACAAATGCAATACATCTTTGAACAGTGAATACATGTCATACTCACAGGATGTGGCATTTTACCCCAGGGAATAAAATCAGGAGCTTTAATTTATTTAATAAATTGAATAAGCAAAGCTTTTTGTATTGTCTTGCAAAGGAGTAAGAAATTGCTGTTCCCTCAGCCTGTGAAACTAGACTTAAAACAAAAAAAAAAAAAAAATGAGGTTTTGAATCAGGGACACAAAATCAGAAAGGTTTCAGGAAAGAGGCAAGAAAGATTTAACCTGGGAAGAGTGTTGATAAACTTACAAAGCTCAAAGAATTAACCTTCCAAAGAGAATGTTAACATGCAATTTTAATGAGTTTCCAAATCCCTACAGTAACAGAAGGTATCAGACAGTAAAAGCATCTCTAACTACCATACAAACACATGACAGTGTAGAGTGGCTGGCTACTGATATTAGCTAAATTTAAACTGGAACTAAAGTGCATTTGTGTACTACTAATGGCAGTTATTCGCACAAGTAATTTACCGAGAAATCCATCACATTCTCTGTTTTATTCAGATTCAACTAATTATTTTGATGAGAATTTAGGAACTTTTTATACTGTTGAACCTGGTCCTTAGGACCTTTGTTATCAAGAGTGGACATATGAAGAGTGAATATCAGTACTTGGTCACACAGGAGAGATGGGAATGCAGGTATCAGTGAGTGAAATTCTACACCTTTTATCTTGTGGTGAGGTGATACTGGATCATAAGATGTTAAAATCTGTTATTCTGCAGTTATGTTGTGATGTTTTCATGAGGAACTACCCAGCCTACTTGGAAAGGGAGAGAGACCATCACAATTATTTAAACACCACAAAACTGAAAAGCTAGAAATGGTTGACTGTAGCAAGCACAACCTAAGACTTGCTCCAGTTTAGCTTAAGTCAAAAAATAGTTTTGCTCTTGATTGCAATAGAAATTAGATATTAGGGAAAAAGGTATAAATTTGTGACCAATGTCTCCAATAATCTATTCTGTACAGAAAGAAATGTACCCATTTAACAGACAATACGGACCCCCTCTCCCCCCCTCCAAAGCGGATGAAGGCCCTTAAGAGATGAGGGCTGTCTAACTTGAAGTCCTCTCTGATGTGAATAAGTCACTTGCTCTAATGAAATGACCCTCACTTATTGTCTAAATTTCTCATCTCAACTGCACTTCTCTTGAACTAAGAAGGTATCTTCTGACGTCAATATTACTGAAATATGGAGTTAAAAGACAAGGTCTCTTCCTTGGTCTTATGCAATAGGTCAGTAAGACTAGAAAGACATTGGCTTCTTAGCAAATAACTAATTAAATATCCTTCAAAAAAATCAACAATTAAAAAAATGCCCTTGGAATTTGGCTTATTTGCCTTTTTATGCAGATAGATACAAGCAGACAAACATTTTTTGTTATCCAAAACAAAAGCAGAGCAGAAAATACATAGTGAAATGTGCCAATACTGAACTCACATTCAGAGCATGATGACAGCCTGTATCTGAAGTACTTTAACATGTTATACTATGGAAGATGATGCTTTCACTATAATCAATACTGCTAATGTTTTATTATGGCAAGTGACTTCATCCTATGAGGATACCCTGGAATGCCCCAGCATCCAGTTAAAGATATTCTCTTTCATCTCTAAATAGATTACACCTTCAGCAGGTGTTTGAAATAGGCAAAGGCCTGTGGCCTCATAAAGTGGAAAAAAGGGGATGATTGGTCAGACATGGAAAGTGAGAGCTGGTAATTATTTTCATATGACATGCAAGAGATGTTATAGCAAAGCTGACTAAAGCTGAGTATGAGCTTGCCAGTCCTCTTTAACAGTGATGTCACCCAGGTCTTGCTTTCTACAAAGTTATGAATAATAAAAGGGAAGGATTATTACAGTAACTTACTCTTAGTGGGCAAGAGGTGACATCAACAGCAGCTGAGCAAACTGACCAGACTTAGTTGTGTGTTGTGGAGGACTTTTTTTCTGTAGCAATGACTAACAAGAGGCTAACAGCATCTGACGGCACAAAGGGCCCTTGAAACTAGAAGGATGCTTCTAGTGGAACTTTTGAATAGGAGCCACCATTTTAACTCTTCCACTTCCTTTTACAGTTACAAGATGTTTCAGTTGGCCTACAGCAACCTTTTGACTTTCTCTACTAGTTAAATACATGCACATGCAAACTCAAAACAAATCAAAACCTACCCCACTCACCTTTCCAACATAAAGCTGCATGATCCCCATTTTCTGCCTCCTCTACTGGTATTCTAATAACTTTTTTCTTCACTGCTAATTCCAGAATATCTTTGCAAAAGGAACTTCTGCATCTTTGGAGCATGGATTTTCACAGCAACAACACAGAAAAGTTAGACATGGAATACAGAATGCTGCGCCTCTGGTTAATCTCTGGAAGAATGCTGTGTTTAATTACATTTTCTTTCTTTCAAATTGATAGAGACTTATAGCAATCGCGCTTGCTATTTAACCTTTGCAAATTTGCCCTCCCTAAAATTAGACTTGGCCACCTGGAAATATTTACCAACTGAACTGAAATGCTCTTGCGAAAGCACTGCCAGTGTAAATTGAATTCTTACCCCTGTAGAGTAACAGCCCTTGCATTGTGTGGCCCTGAGTATAACTATGAGGTGCCCCACGAGAAGGTCAGATACTTTGGACTCTTTCTATCAAGTTAACTTTTTCATGCTAGGTGGACAGCATTTGCACTGACAACAACAAGGGCATATGAGACTACTTTCAAATTCTTTGTCCCACAAGGACTAAGAAAACAGTTCCAAATGAGAACTGCAGAGGTTTGACATTACATTACTAAAAACTTCTTTGAGCTGGAACAATTTGAATGCCCTTTTTGAACACTAATTGAAAAAAAGATAGAGTGTGCAAGCTAACCATTTACTTGTCCAAACACTAATAACACTGTGCTTCTCATTTTCACAAAGACATCTTTTAAGGGAAACAAAAAGAATTTTCTAAACTGAATCAGTGAGTAATGGTCCCAGTGCTCATATCTGGAAAGTCAGCCAGAAGATGAGCTGAGGAGTACTACAGATACTGAAATGTTCAACCACAGACCAGTTAACTGTATCCTAAACATTTTCCGTTGTCAGCTTTGTGCAGCTTAGAATGGTCTAACAGTTCACAAGTAGGTAGCAATGTATTTTAGCCAGTAGCCAGAAAAGCTTGGGAACCATGGCAAGTTCCCATTTCCATCCTGACCACAGACAACTCTGATAGCCCTGGACAGCGAATTAAGCACTGAGAGCAAGCTCCCACCTCGAATATGCTGAGTTAGAAAAGACACATACCTATTTCAAGGATATAGTGCTGATTAATCAGTTGATTTCTGAAAAGATCGACATGGTCTCTGAATACCAAATATTCATGCTACCAGTGATCAGTTATTTTATTCCTTATACTTAACTTTGTAAAACACATTTAAAAGACAAGTTCAGTTTCTGTGCAGTTTTTACTCTATTTTAGCCTGCTCCTGAATTTCAGAATATGCTTGGGAACAATTTATATTATTTTTTCTGGAATACCAGATTTCTAGCAAAGACCTAAAAATGTCTCCCAACATCTGTAACTCTAGTCATGTATGTCCAAAAATGTCTATATTTGCTTGTCTAAATAACTCATTGTATGTAGAGATTAGGTAATCAAGTACCAGTGTCACTTAAGAATTTACTTCATTTCTATGAGTTGGAGTACTCAAAGGAAGCTACTGGGGCAGCTTTACACAAAAGAATCACCTCCTGACTTTCTCCCTGCTTCCTGAGTCAGATGTTGTCCTGCAATTCCAGCCTCACAGCCTGTTTCCACTTCCAGATGCTGACATGGAGCAGGCTTCCCATAAATGTTAGGACAGCCGGCCATACCTGGGCAATTCCAAACAGCTTTGCAGCTAGACAGCAGAGGCAGTCTTTCCCAGTGATTCAGCTTTGAGACTATGAGAAAGCAGTCTTAACATATACAAAAGATGTTTTCTTAACTTTTCATCTTAACCAGAGCCTGACACACTGCTTCAACATCACTGGCTGAGGAAATGTTTCCAATTGCCTGTGATCAAAGTTAACCAATAATCTGATACAGTGTTTTTGCTCTTAAAAACACTCAGCAAAATGACTGTGAGGGGTCTGGATTGAGTTTTTATATATGATCCCTTTTGCAGTTCTAGATCAGAAGTTGAAACCCAACCTGTGTCAATTGTGACTAATGTGGTTATTCACAAGACTAACTTTTGTCTAGGGTAGACTTCCTTTGAAACTGGTGGCGAGAGATAGGCTTTTCTGAGGGTGATTCAGGGCAGGAACAGTTAGGTCTTGCTCTGAATCACCTTCAGGAGCTTTCTTCTTCTTTCCATGGCATGGAGATAGGAGTGCCTCACTACCACGTAAAGACATGAGAAACTCCCTGCGAGATCCCACTGGTGGTCCATCTAAACACATTTTCTCATCCCAACAGTGGCAACAGTAGATGTTATTTGGAGAGAAAATGTGATCCTGACCACTTTCCGCAGGCCTATCCTTTCAAGCTCCCCAGCATCGCAATTTTTGTATTAGGGATGTTAAAGGATACGTCCCTGCCTATTCCCTCTGGTAGTTTTTTATGAACCTTTCTGAGTCTTCTGATACTGTCTGCCTCCACAGCCTCCTGTGGCAACAAATCCCAGAAGCTCAGTCTCCATTGTGTAAGCACTGTATCTGTTTTAAATCTTCTACTAGTTTCAACGAGTTCCCCCTAGTACTGCGGGATTTGCTGGATAACAGTTTGGCATTCACCTTATCTGCCATCTTCATGATTTTCTAAATCCATTCCTAAATCTCAAGCACATCTTCTCACAGCCTTCTTTTCTCCCAGCTGCCTTTTAATTTCTTCTTATGAAGCAGCTGCTCCACAACCTTAATCATTTTAGTAGCTCTTCTCTAACTCTACTACATCATTCTTGAGATGTAGAGAGCAGAACTGTACGCAATACCCAACTTCTGTGTGCTCTAGTGCTTAATATCATGACAAAATGCTGCCCTCTGTCTTGCTCTCACACTCTTCCTCACAACACTCAACATATCTTGGCTTTTTTGACTCCCATTGCTCATTAAATGTATAAGTTTGGACACCTCTAAATGATACTTCCAAGACTCCTCTCTCCCTAGGCCGCAGATACCCTTTGGGAATACTTCCCTAAATGTCACTTCCAGATTGGCTATTTGCTGATTTGTATGAGAGGATTCATTTCTTTCAGTTCAGCTGTCACTCAAAGCAAGATACTACAGTGGGCAGCTCTGCTGGGCATCCCAAGAACTTGCTGGACCAAGGGCATAAGCTAGCCTGAGTGAACCCAAGAATGTAGGTGAGGAAGGCTGTCCTACCGCTTTCCCTGCTGTACCTCTTTTGTGAGCAAGCAGATTACGTTATTGTTCAGAACTGTCATTTGGCTCTCATCACATGAGCTAAATTCAGTTTAAGAGTGGAGAAAAAAGAATCAGAATACCCCCGCCCTCCCCCCCAAAAAAAAGAAAGAAGAAAAGAAAAGCGAATCTGCTTCCTGAGAAACATCTGAACATTTCTTTGTTGGCTTTATACTTCCGAGATGCTTGGTTACTGTCCCTGAATGGGCAGCTTCAAAGGAGCAATTAAAAAATGTGTGCATAGACACACAGATGAGCCCTGTTTGCACACAAAAACTTTATTCTGAGCTACCTTATGTCACCCCTTTTAGCAAGAGTCACCATGAGGGCATGACACCAATAAGCAGACAATGAATAAAGAAAATAACTGTTTATAAGTTCATAGTTGGCACGCAAAAGTTATTGAAGAAGAACTGATATTCTAGGCAACTGGCCATCAGTACTGCCTATCAGCCCTCTGCTCCCCCAACTGCTACTGGATGCCATAAAACTCACTTTAAAAACACTTCTACAGGACCACTAAGCTTGGCAGGTACAATTTTGTGCTCACTGATAAACAGGCTTAAACGTTATTGCTCACGAGCATTGTAGTCTGTAGGCAGACACCAGGCAAGTAGGTATTTAACTGTCTATGCATTATACCTCCCACCTGCACTGAACTACGAGTATAAAATTTCGACCATAAAATGTGAAGTCACATGAGAAAAATTAACGGAAGTGGATTAGTGAATTAAATCCAGATTTGAGGACCCTGTATCCATTCCAAACGTTTAACCTCAGTGCTACCAAGTCAAATCTCAAGATTTGAGGAAAATTCTGAGGTAAATTCTCAAAACTTTAGGTAGGTTCACATTTGAACCTGGAAACTCGAGGTCATCTCTAGTGCTTGTTAAACTGTGAGTCTGTGTGTGGAGGGAAGGGGGGCAGCTCATTTACACCAATAAATGATGACTTTATTTTATTCCCCTCACCTCCCCATGTGTGAAATGCTCTCAGTAATTTCATTTTTCCCTGTTTCCCTGGCAATAATCACTAAGCCCCAATACATCCCTTAGAGGTAACCTGTATCTGTGTTGAACATGAGTCCAAACATTATCTAAATAACCAACTGTCATGGGTTCAGCAGCAGCAGTCATTTTTCCCCTTCTTGGTAGCTGGTGCAGCACTGTGTTTTTGACTTGTGG
>JAOEHY010040128.1:0-12831 GCA_025447955.1 Psilopsiagon aurifrons | reverse complement strand
GATGGGATGGGATGGGATGAAATGGACAGGAGAGGATTCAGCAGTAACTGGATCACAGAATCCCAGACTGGTTTGGGATGGAGTGACCTTAAAGCTCATCCAGTTCCAGCCCCCTGCCACAGGCAGGGACACCTTCCACTAGAGCAGGGTGCTCCAAGTCCCTGTGTCCAACCTGGCCTTGAACACCACCAGGGATGAGGCAGCCACAGCTTCTCTGGGCACCCTGTGCCATCCTCATAGCGATGGATGGATGGGATGAAGGGGACAAGAAGTCCTGCTGGGCTGCAGCTCCCTGTGGCCACACTGGTGTGTCCCAGAGCCACATACTCACCGAACAGACCCAGCCACCCCCTGTCCCCCCGGCTGGGTCACTGAGCCGCGGGTGGGACCACGTGCGAGGCCCAGCACCAGCGTCTGACACTTTCCCATGGGGAAGTGAATTGCTCCCTGGAGCGCGAGATCCAATTATGTTGGTGACACACCACGGCGTGATGCTGGGCTCACAGAACCTGCCCAGTGCCCGACCCGTGCCCCCCACTGCCCCGGGGCTGGTGCACAGCAGGAGGGGTGGGAACAAGTTTGAGCATGAGGCACTCCAGGATGTGCCCAGTGGGAGACATAGGATGAAAGGACAAGGTCAGGGCTGGCTGGGTGGTGCATGCTCTCTGCTACCCAGCAATCCGGGGCAGCCGCTGGCTCTGGGGACCGTGCACGGCGCAGAGCATGGGTGTGAGTTTTCCCAGCCCTGCTTCCTGCTGGATGTGAAATTATGCACTCCCACCTCTGGCTGCCAAGGCAGATGCCCTGCATCCTATCAGGCAGCTCACTGAGCCCCAGAGAACCCCAAGTATCTGGAGGGAGGTGAGCCCTGCTGCCAGGAGAGGAGGTAAATCTTCAAAGGCCTCTCAAGGCAACACATAGTACCTGTTCTGCAGCTTACCCTTTGCATTTGCTGCCTCCAGTTTCTGAGCGATGCCTGCCTCTTTATTTGAGATCTTTCAACAGCTGTCTGATAGAGAAGACCTTTATCTCGCCTCTCCTGGGCTCCCATCCAACACTGATCTCTGGAGGTGGGGAAGAAGGGGAAAAAACATCCAGAATTCTCCTGACCGAGAGCTTCACCTAATCCAGTGAGTGTGGAAAATTACTGCCACTGCCCGGTGCCCAGCCCTGGCCCCCTTCCCACCCTTGCCAGCCAGCGCTGGCTCCTGAGGCTTTTGTGCAGGGAGTTTTTTCTCTCCTCTTCCTGCTGGGAGAATGGGAACATCGGCGTTGGGACAAACCCTGGGGAAAGCAGCTTCACACGTGCTTGGGGCACTGAGCTGGGGCTTTCATTTCATGTTGTCTGATCCTGAGGCAGATTTGCCTGGAATCACTGTGCAGGCTGTGAACTGCCCTCAGCCCACCACCCACTATCACAGAGCAGGGACAACTTGTGCCCATAGCATTGCTGGGAGCCTGGCAAGCTCTGCCACCAAGCTTGCCCCCTCCAGGCACAGCTCCAGCCATGCCATGTCACCAAGTCCAGCTCAGTGTGGTCCACAGCCCCACCCCAGGCCTGGCCACCTCACAGCCGCTCTTCCACCGTGAAGGGGATGGTGTGAAAGAGCTCTTCAGGATATTGGATGTCAAGCTTCAGGGCAGGTAACCACTCTCCTTTGCTCAATACAGGCTAGGAGCCCCCTCCGCCATCCACAGATACCTGCAAGGAGACCTCTACAAACAAAGGCTGCCCACTCTGTCTTAATCCTTCACAGGCAGAGAGACCAAGGCACTGCAGGGCTTCCTCTGAGCTCTCACAGCATCTCCTTCAGTACAAAATGGGTTGTACCCTGGGGTCCACTGCTTGGGCCCTTGATGGCTCCAAGGGATGAAGGCACCAGGCTGTGCTTGTGCTCTCCACAACCAGCATCTCCTCTTGTCACCATCACTTGCAGCTGTAAGGTCCTATAACATGCTCACCAGTAGTTTGCAAAACACTTGGTCCTGGAATTGGGATTAAAGACATGCAGGTGCAGAGTTTCTTCCCTTCTGGATGCTCTGAACAAAGCTTTGCCTCAAGGAGGAAGTGCACAAACCTTCCCATGCTGCTGGCTGGGGAGAGAGAGTTGTTATCCCAGATCACTGTAAGGGAAATAGAGTCACACAGCTGGAAATCTCAGTGCTGCAAGGGGCTCAGAAAGCTCAGAAAAGGCTGTTAGGATAATTCTGTCCTGCCTGAGAATGTCAGGCAGGGAAAAAAGAAATACAAGTAATTTCCCATGGCAAATAAACCAAGAACAACCCGTTTTGCCTCCTGTATTCCCTGTTTCATATCATTTGATGGCCAGTTTGAACTGAGGCATTGCAACCCCTGCTCCATGTGCAACTCCAGACTTAACATCACCTCCTCATCGCTATGGGATCGGCTGCGTAAATCACATGGGATTTGCTTGCCTCATTCCTCGAATGGTTTCCAAGCTATAAAGCACTTCCAGCATAGTTGCCAAGTTAAACCTGTGTGATCTTGCCCCAGGCCACTGAGATCTGAGCCCTGTGTACAGTCCATGATCATACCCCACTAGTCTGGCTGATGGCACTCACCTCATTCTGGGAGCTGAGGGAAGGGAAATGGAGAGGAACACAATGCAAACCCATTTCCTACTCTGGGGAGTGTAAAGGCAATACCTGCCCCTGCTCCTGCTGTGTATGGATAAAAATGCAGCACAACTGTGGTGCTGTTGGTGCCAGAAATGTATAGCTTGAATGTACCTGAAGTCCCTGCCCAGGCCTGGGTGGTTGAGTGGAGAGAAGGCAAAAACCTGCTGCTTTGAGCAAATAAAGCGGGAAGAGGCTGGATTCATGCTCAACACGATGCTTCTTCCCAGCAGCGTGCTTTGGAATTACCAACCTCTTCCTCAGCCACCCCACCAGTGCTGGCAGCCCTGGAAAGGCCATGGAGCAGGACCAGGGATGCTCAGGGGTCTGTGGGCTGGCTGAGGGAGTCTTCTGCTAAGAGGGGATGCTGGGTAACGTCTTTTGAAATGTCTTCAGGATTTAAGGGCCCAGCTCTGCAAAGGAATGGAAATTGCAGGAATTAGGTATCTAAATAAGAGTAAGGCACTTGAAAACCACTCAGGATCAGGCCTTTAATTTACTCTTTAACTATACAGTAAGAAAGGCTCCCAGAAGATAAGGGCTGCATTACAGGCTCGTAGTAGACATTCCTCTCAGCTGGTCCCTTATTCCTACTGGGGCCAATGCCACGTGCCTGGGGAAGAGATTACAAGCATGGCTGCAGTGCGTAATATGTTCTTGCTCTCCTGATCTCCAGACATTCATGGAGCAGGGTTTTCTGAGCTGGAGAGGTGCTTCCTTCCTGCTGAAGAGCTCTCCATGTGCTTTTTCCTTCTGCCTTTCCAATCTCACACCTCCCATGTGAAGTGGGAGCACCCTCTGCCCCTGCACCAAGGAGCTCCCCTTAAGGATGCTCCACAGAACAGCCATCTCCGGGGTTTCTTTTGAACCTGGACTCTACTCACTTCATTTCACTTATATCCTAGTTAGTATATGAGAAGAAGCAGCAAACAACATCTATTTTCTGCCTGCTGTTCAGTCCTCTGCCTCCATGAGCCAGATCTCCTACATCAGGGAAGAATGGTCCCAGTGATGGAATGAAACTTACTGTGGATGGCTTTGGATGTGGTTTTCTTTTCCATTCCTAACCAAAACAAAGAAATGTAGGAAGAAAACCCTGTCCTGCCATATTCACTGGCTCACCAAGGTTCACAAGTGACCTTGGAGCTCCCCACTGTGATAATTGCTTCTTGGAAGCTCAGTGCTGCTTCCAGAGGTGGGGAAACTGAGCCACAAGGCAACTACTTGGATTTCTTCTGGTCACCTTGTAACTCCACCTAAGGTGATAGAAAAAGGCTCCCAAAGTCCAGTCACTGCCTTTGGAGATCAGTCCAGCCATCATCGCTGGAGCATTTTTTCTATTCATACGGTCTATACGGTTCTACTTTTCCATGGATGGATCTAACCTCATGCTGCTGCTTATTCTCATTAGCAGATTTTAGAACCCAAGAGCAGGTAAGCTGAGGCACAAGAGGGGCTAGAAAACCCCATAGGAAAGTGGTAGCATAGGTTTAGGTACACCCATTCCTGGATCCTTCACCCCATGGCCTGGCCAGATATGAAGGGAAGTGGGGTGGCAGCTCTCCGCTGGGCTGCACGGCACCCAGGCAGCAGAGGCAGGATGCTGAGGCAGGGGCATGAGCATGGGCTCCCCAGCCAGGCAGCTGATTAAAATGCAGTCCGGCCACCCCGGGCCTGTCCCCACTGTCTCCCGGCTTTAAATAATAGCTTAATTATCTCATTTACATTTGGCTCTTTTCAGGGAGGCACTGCAGTTGATTAACATCTTCCCTCCCGGTGTCTTGTTCCACATCCCCACTGCATCCCCACACCACTGGTCCTGCTCCCCCCAGCATGGCTCCTCAGCACCCACCACATCTGGCCTCCAGCCCCACTCCTCTCACCAGATCAGGGCTCTGCAGGGCTCTGGAGGTGCAGAGACCAAGCTTGCAGATGGCCACAGCAGATGCTGGAGGATGGGAATAGATGCCTTGGCTGCACAGCTGAGCGATGAAGGCTCTCCTCATCATCTCCCCACCACTCACTGGTGCTGGTCCATGTCCTGCCATTGCTTGGCTGCCAGCTCTGCCCCTGATGTCTCCCCACGTTCCCGTTTCCACCCCTCACTGGGCAGCTTTTAACTTTCTTTTTTATCTTCTCTTTTTAACTCTCCTTTGAAAGCTTCAGCCAAACACTGAGTTCCTTTGAAGAAGAAGAAAACGTCTCTGTGGGTTGCCCTTTCTCACCGTCTGGAGCTGTGAGAGATCCCAGTGCCCAGCCTGGAGAGGGGAGAAGCTGCCCAGGCACATCCCAAAGGGTGCTTCTGGAGGAGATCCAGGACTGGAGGCATCACCAGCCCTCACCTTGCAGAGCCCCCGAGCCCCCTCAGGACATCCGGGTTGTGCTCCTACATCACTTGGGGGTCTTGGGGACAATTCCATGTCACCTGACAAGCTGAATGGGAGATTTTGCAGTGAATTCATGTGTAATTAGCTCCCCAGGCACCCAAGAGAAGGGGCCAGGGGGATGCATGTGGCACTGTGCTCCCTACTCTCCCCAACAGCCTGTCACACCACATCCCTAGCTGGGACCTCGTGGATGGGGGACAGGGAGGTGATGGTAACTCCATCCCACAGGTGCTGAGCTGGCGCAGTGAGACTTGGGGAGATGAACATCCCCAAGGCTCTTTGGTAGACCAGCCCGTTTCCCTTGGTTGCTCCGTCCTCTCATCTCCTTTCCTGGATCAATGCAGTCCCAGAGGCTCCATCCCTCCCCAGGTTTGGCATCACAGCACTGCAGGCCCCGATGAATTACAGCCTCCTGCGTGAGTGGCAGGCATTTCCGGATAGTCCTATTGATTGCATGTAGCCTCCCAAACCCCTGTTCCTGCTGCTGATTTAGCTGGGATGCCTGTGTTGTCCCTTCTCCTGATGACAACCCTTTGATCCGCTCCCTCCCACTCGCTTCAAACAGCCCCCCATTGCCAGGAGAGTTTGTGCTTCAGTGCAGAGGTGCTCTTTTTGGAACATATATTTTTAATGGGTATTTCAGACGTGGCGCAGGCACGAGGGAGGAATTCTCCTGTGCCCTGGTATTTACATATTTTCCAGCATGCACAGCACAGGCAGGGGAAGGTTTCACAGAGGGAGCACAGCAAACAGGAAGGAAAGAGCTTTGTGCTTTGTATCACCAGGGCCCAATTACAGCCTGCAAGGCAGGGAGCCCATCCGGGTATTGCCCTCTCCAGCCAGTCCAAGCTGCAATTATAGTTCTCGCCAGGCTCAGCAGGATCTGGGGGAAAAAATATCTCAAGAGCTTCAAAACGGATCGCTAGCTCACTCCTCGGGGTGCGGGGATTTTAGGGCACCATCTGCTCGCTCTTCTCTGCCAGCACAGATCCTGAAAACTACTGGGTTTCACCTGGCTTTGGAAGGAAGATAAGGGGGGAGAACCTAAACACTCCCCACTGCCATGCAGTGAGAGCCAGGAGGCTGCAGAGGCAATACTGCAGGGAGGGGGCTTCAAGGTGATGCTGCCAGGGAGTGCTCAGGGTGTGCAGAGGACACAGGGGCAGATCCTGCAGAGCAGAGGTGATGGGAGTTGCGGAGGGAAGCTGGGATGAGGTCCCTGCTCCCACTGTGTGGGCTGACAACACCGACCTTCCTGCAGACATGGGCATGCCCAGGTATTGTGCTGATGGTGGTGCAGCCCCAGGAGCTGGTATTGCCCTCTGGCAGCATCTGTGCTACTGAGAGGGACAGCACACAGCCAGGTAGATACCCCCGGGGTAGGTGACACTTCTGAAGCCACCCTGCAGTCAGTTCAAGCCACTCAGACCACCTACCAACACCCCAAAATGCTTGCCACAGCAGGGCATCTCTGCCCTGCCTCTCCTGCAGCCTTGGTTACCCTTGAGGTGGTCAACACCATGGTGATAAGGGTGTGTTGAAGCAGAGGATGGTGGCATTGCTGTCTGAGGACCAGGAGAGGCAAAATGGTCAAGGGAACCATCTCCACACCCAGCCCTGCACGCTGCTCCTAGCTGCCTGTCATTGACCAAAGAAAGATCCTCTGCCAGTGACAGTGTTTTCCACTTTTGCAGGGCAGTTTCTAGGCAATGCACTGAAAAAAACGAAGCTGCAGAGATAGTAGGAAGAGAGAAAAAGAGCTATATGGGAATACTGTGTATCATGCTAAACCCAGCAAGCTCTATTTTTGAGACAAACCAACAAATACTTCAGTGGTGCAAGTTTCTCAGCTTAAGCATCCTCTTGAGCGAGCCAGATTTGACCTTCAGGCACAAGTAGGACTAAGTGATGTGCAAGGATAGGGTTTGTCCCACCAAACTTAACACACAGGGTACCACCACAGTGTCAAGGCATATGAGTTCTGTTTTCTTTGAAGCTTTTCCAGCTCCAAAGTCCTGCCTGGCAATTATACACATTTTCAGGTCTAAATTTGTTGGCCTGTCTCTAGACATATGCTGTACTATATAATATGGAGCATTTGGGCATAGATTTCCGTGCAGCAGTGCCGTCTGCTTCCGAGTGCTCACGCTGTGGCACTCCCTGCTCCTTCAGCACTGCAAAACGTACAGATTAATATTTCCATGTACAGGAGACTGCTCTGCACCTTAGAATAGGCATGGAAGAGGTAAGTCTGAATCCAGAGTTACCATTGCCGGAGCAGAGAGGAAAGGATGCATGGGGACAGAGCGTAGGACATGGTTCATAGCCAGTTGTTCAAGCCACGTGCTAAGCACCCACCTCTCCCATGCTTTCCCCCATAATGTTGATCATAGATGTCCAAACACCACCCATTTTGTTTCCTGTGAGGGTGCTGAGGCACTGGCACAGGGTGCCCAGAGGAGCTGTGGCTGCCCCATCCCTGGCAGCATTCAAGGCCAGGTTGGACACAGGGGCTTGAAGCAAGCTGCTCCAGTGGAAGGTGTACCCGCCCATGACACGGGGGGTGGAACTGGATGAGCTTTAAGGTCCCTTCAATCTAAACTACTCCGAGTCTATGATTCTAAAATTCAGCCTGCCAAATCTCTGTCTGACACTTAGAGGCTTTCAGGATGTATCTGGGATGTCCACCCCCTCATCTGGGGGCAGAGAGCACATTTTTGGTGGCAGTGGCATGGCTGGGCAAGGAAGGAGGGTGATATCTCAGTTGCCAGCACAGAGCACGAGGTACAGTCCCCAGATCAGACAGGTGGTGAGGGACAGCTTGGGAGCCAGTTTGGAGATGTCCCTTCCTATGCCCTGTCTTGTATCTGGAGCGCTCATCACAGCAGGGATAAGAGGAAGGGTGTACAGTGCCTTGGCGATGCCCCCAGCAGCTGCCACCTCTTCAGCTAGGCAGAGCCTGAACACCCCAGCATTTCAATACACAACATGGTGTCAGCCCCAACTGACTCCATCACACCACCCAGTCACAGCCAGATTTGCCTCCCTTTGCAGGAGGGAGACACATGTTGAGCATGATGTCCATCACAATGTCTCCACCACCTTGTCAGCTGCCTTAGAGCACTATGTAAGATGGGGAGGCTGGGGTTAATTGGCTCAGTGCTGTGCTCTGGCCCTGATGGAACCATGACTGGTAGTGATGGCTCATGCATCCCTCCTGATGAGGCCTCGCAGCCCAGGAGACCCTGTGGTCCCCAGGCCAGGCAGGGGTGAGATCAGAGCCATTTTTGTGACCATCCCGAAGACCCAGCACTAGAAGGCTTCACCCCTGTATTGGAGCTAATGGGATCCCTAACCACACAGTATGAAATGTCTCAAGCCTCCATATCAGGAGTTTTCCATGTACCATCTACCAGGAAGCTTCAGCTGTGTCAAGTCCTGGACCAGGTTCCTGTACCACTGAAAACCCTTTCAAGCCCCAGACGCCATGAGTGGCATCACATCTATTGGCTCACCCTGCACTCAGAGCCACAAGGGATGAAGTCCCCAAGCCCCTGGCCCCCACCTCCCCTGCACACTACTGCCCCTAAAAAGCCAAAGTCACATGCCAAGCTCCCAGCCTCTGGAGAACAGCCAGGAACCACTTCCAGACTGCGTCACCGTATGCATGGCCTCTCTCGGGCTATATATAGTTGTGTGACTGCAGGTTTTTCTGGACTTCGCCTTGCTAAAGAGCTAGCATTCCCCAGCTGAAGCAGCACAGGTCCCGCGGGGATGCTGAGCTGGAAGTGGGGAGCAGTTCTGAGCATCCCTGAGGTGAGGTTTGCCTCACTGACGGGTATCTGACCTTCAAACAACCAGCACACGGGGAGTTTAGACCTCTCTGTCTCCTCAGCAGTGCAGTGCTGGGGAGTTTATGTAGAGCCAATTGCATTTTGATGTCGCCAGCAGATCTGGAGAGGATGTGAACCTCAGTGCCAAAAGCTGCCTCACAAAGAGGTCACAGAAGCAGAGAGAGAAACCACTGCGGTACTGCGCATCGCATCCCAGTCTCTGTGTCGTGCAGGTTGTTTATGAGCCTGAGTCCATTGGCACTGACCCAATCACTGCAACATCCCTCTCTTCCCCTGGAGGCCCCGAGGGCTCAGGGCTGGCCTGCAGCACAGCAGGGGATGGCATGATTGCATCTCTCTGCATTCCACTGGGTCCCTTTGGCTTAGGCACAGCCCAGGCAGCTGCCAGACCTTGTGAGTCTCCTGCTTTACTCTGATACCTGGGAAGATGCTGGGAAGGGAAACATGCCCAGGAGATGCCATGGGTGGGGATGGGCTCTATCAAATCCAATGTCCTAGCTCAGAAAAGTGCTGCTTTCAGACATTTATAGGAAGGTGGAAAAGACCTTATGAATTTCCTCTTTCCCAGAGGAATTACGGGCACTTTCTCTCCAGGCTCTGCTTTATCCCTATGTACTGTGAATTATTTTAACCCTGGCTACCCCAGACCAGTCTCCAGTAACCCATCTCCAGCAAGGCATCCCAAAGCAACACACAATCATTGTATGACCCATTGCCCTTGAGGCCACTGTGTCCTCATGCACCAGCTTCTGCAGCAGCTGTTGGTCAAGTCTACCTGACCTTCCTGCTGCTGGTTGGTTGCTGTGCCTGTCATCGTGCCAACTGCTTCATGCAGCCATGCTATGAACAGCACAGTGAGATGATTTGGACTAAAAAGCAATGCCAAAAAGCACCAGAAAAGAAGAAGCCATGGTGATCCATGGCCATAGACATGGCTCAGTCACTTACTTCCAGCCTTCAGGAACTCAAATAGCTGCTTGTTAGAGTTAATCATGTGAGGAGAGGAAGCAGTCCTGGAGTGTTGCCCTTCTATGAGATCATCCATGTTGACCTCATCATAGTGTCACAGAAGAGTTCAGGTTGGAGGGGACCTCAGGAGGTCTCTAGTCCAACCTTCTGCTCAAAGCAAGGTCAATGGTAAGATCTCATTGTCCAGTGGGGGCTTGGCAATCTCAGGGGATGGAGAGTACAGATTCCCCGGGCAACCTGCTGATGCTTGACTGCCTCACAGGGGAAAAAGTATGTCTTTATAGCCAGTCTGAGCTTCTCTTTACTTCAGCTTGTACCGTCTCTCTTCCTGTCACTCTGAAGATTTTGGCTCTGTTTTCTTGATAACCTCCCCATGGCACTGGAAGGTTGTTATTGTGTCCCCTCGAGTCCTTCTCTTCTCCAGGACAAATCTTCCACTGACTGCTTTTGTTCTTGCCATCCCCTCCAGCTGAGAGGAGGCAGCAGTCCTCCCCAGCTACCCTGAGCTCTTGTGATGTTCTTCACCCCAACCCCACTAACCGTGGAGGCAGATGAGCAGATCACATCCGAGCAAAATCTGGGCTGCTCTAAGAACCAGGAACAATAAATCAACTGAATTAGCTTGGTCCAAGATGTTCCCATTCCTTTGCTGACACATGATAACACAGGGCTATGAATACATCTACCCTGGAACACCTCTGAAGGTAAAAAAGGCACTTTCTGAAAGAGGTCAACTGTCTCTATGGAAGCAGAGATGTTTAGTAGGCAAAACAAGGGAAAAGGAGCCTGATAGTTCTCAGGTAAATCCCTTAATCACACTGTGCCTTCATTTTCCATGCTGCTCCCTGGAGGAACCAGTGCCTGATGAGCTAAGCACCTGCACAGAAAAGCAATGCTACCCAGTCACCTTCTTCCCCTGGCTGAACTGTCTGTGCCGTGCTTTGATTTCATAGTCCCACAACATAAGCCAAACCCAAAGTCAAGTCCTCGCACAGTTAAGCCTTTTCAGAAGGAAAGCTATATTTTTTCCCAGGTTGAAGACAGGTTTAAGAGGACTCGGAGACATAGAAGTTGGCTACATCCGTCAGAAGCAGCTCCATGTATCACCACCATCAACCTCTGCCTACAACAGTGTCCCTACAATGTCTCCTCAACAAGCACTGACTGAGGCCAACCCTGGTTCACAGAGATGGCAGTACTAGACATGACAGTTATAGACAAGTAGGTAGGGCACTATGAGTGAGCAGGGACATAGGTGTCCTTTCTATGGATGGAAACAGGCAGTTGAGAGCAGTGCAGAGAACAGGAGGCATGAAGAGGAACAGGAGATATCCAGACAGACAGGGCAAGAGGTGACCATGAGCTTTGGATCTGCTGGAGAGGACCAGCTTCCATGACAAAAGGCCAAAGGTGAAAGCAAGCCAGGAAGTCTTTGGAAGTCACCAGCAAGACTTACAGAGGGTCAGGAGATCATAGGTCTCGTCTTGAGCTACTCATTAGCCACAAGGACTCTGGCCTTTCAGCCAGACTAATTACTGATTGCTCAAAGGAGAACACTTCCCACAGCTGCTAAACTTGCTGACGCTGGGCCCTGGATATCTTCTATTCTGGGAAGGGGGAGTGGAGTCTCCTAGTGTGAACTTGTGGAGTTGGGCAAAGCCACACTGGAGCAGGGATAAAGTCAAGGACAGCTGCAGCTGCTTGGCAATCATTCAGCATGAGCCACGAGTCAGTGACTTGGCTATTCTGGGATGAGCTGAGGAGCCAGCGCTGGGGAGAGCACATCCCTGCTATAGCATACATGGACTGCAGCGAGCCGGAATCTGAGCAATGCCCAGCACGGAGGCAGAGCAGATACATGTTTGTTGGAGACCTACACAGCCCTGGTCACCAGTGAGGAGCCATGACTGCATATCTGACATGGGATTTACCGACCACACCTCACTGGTCTGCAACAAGGAGAGCCACATGTGGTTCCCAAAAGTCACAGAGAGAAATAGGTGCTTCAAGGACTTTCCAATGCCCCCAGGTTATCTCTGATTGGAGCAAAGCCTTAGCCTAGGGCTGGTGTGCCTGAGCTCAACCGCTGCCAATGTTTGCAGTGAACCTGGTGGTTTCCCAAGTAGGAGTTTATTGGGGATGAGATGTTCCCCTGGATGAAATTCCTTCTGATATTCCCTGAATGTGAAACAAGTGACCAGAGAAATCCTCACAGATCTCTCCCTAAAGCTGGAGCCTGAATGGTTTATGTGCTGCATTTTCCAGCTTTTGGGTGGGAGCACTAGGACTGGACGCAGAGATGCGCTTCAGTGAAGGTCTGTTCCCTGCCTCCCACATTCCCATTCTGATCTGGAACAGCAACGGTTGGGCCTGACCTGACCCCACTACACAAGCCCATTGCAGCTCCCCTCCAGAGCTGCAAGACTCAGCTAGATAATTAAGCTCTTTGCAAGCTCACCCAAAGCCTTTTGAGGTCACCCATTGCATATGCTGGAAAGCAGATATGATCTCATTAGGCAAATATTTATGATCAATATTGTCCACTCACTGGCAATGGCTAGCATCACTTCGAGCAAGAAGCTCTCCAGGGGTGGTTAGAAAGGATGCGGGTTGACAGGAGGGCCTGGGTTGAGAGCAAACCTCTGCTCACCTGGCTTGAAAACACCTACATTTATTCAGGATATCTTTTTCACCATTCACCAGGAGATTAATTAACTGCTTGGAAACCCTGGCCATTAATTATTGATTATGCAAAAGATTTTGTTCATCACAGTTGCTGAGCGTGCCAGTGCTGGGGGACCAGACGGCTGAGGACATCAGGATGGTGGGGAAGTCTGCATGAGCCATGGAGAGTGGATTTGCCACCTGCTTCCCATGGTGGGACCCTGCACTGCTCAAAATTGGGCTATGAGAAGCTCCTTATGGCCCAGTTTCAGTGAGCGCTTGAGCCCAGAACCCCCCCCCCCCAATCCGTGTGCTGAGCT
>JAOEHY010040123.1:0-18817 GCA_025447955.1 Psilopsiagon aurifrons | reverse complement strand
GGGTACGGTTGTGTTTGGTGGGGGCTGGGGTGGGTGAGTGCATGAGTTGGGGCAGGCCCCCGGGTCCCCGTACTGTGAGGTCGCAGATCCGCTCCTGTCCCCTATTGCGTTGTGTAAGAGGTGGCGGGTCGGCCGGGGCACCTTGTGCAGGCAGGAGAGTGCCTCCCCTGACCCGAGTGCGTCTTCAAGCCCGGGGCTTGCGGGCAGCCAGGGCAGCGGAAACGCGGGGCTCGGGGGGGAGCGATGAGGGAGCTGGGGCTGCGGGCCCGTGTGTGCCGAGGAGGCCTGTGTCCTGCGCTGCTCCGCCCGAGTCCTGTGTCCGGTGTGTCTCTGGCAGCACCTTGCCTGGCAAAGCGGGCTTGGTCATCAGCCTCATGGCTATGGCGCGGCTTTAGCTGCCCGGTGGGCTCGCTTTGTTATGTTTGTCCTCTCCGCCCCGCCTCAAAAAGACCCCGGAACTTGCATGCTGCTTAACTTGCCATGTCTTCTGAGCCATAAATGTAAAAAAAAAAAGTTTAAATTCTTTGCAAAGAAACTGCTATCAGAGTTACCCAGGGTTGATAGGAGCGGCTGCTTCAGTATGCGTCAAGCTGTCCAGTACTGGCACTGTGTGTGTCTTGGTTTTGTGTGTGTGTTACTAGTTCCAACGGAGACAGTAAGTAACCTCGATGGAGGGAGGGACGGCGGGAGGCTTGGCATGGTTCGCTTTAGGGGCAAATTGAACTGCGTAACAACTCGGCAAAGTTTTTCCAGGAAGGGAGCTGGGTAGGGGAAAGAGGCAAAGTTGTTTTCTTTCTTTCTTTCTTTAGCACTGTATCTGTTATCTTAATAGCGAAACCTGTATTTGACACTGCAGAAGCAAGAAATGTCAAGAGTAACATCTTTCAGGGGGGGAAAAGTTATGATGATTCATGCTGTCAATGCTCGTGTGTCAAAATTCGAATGTACCGTTATTGTTCATAAGTGCAGAGAATGCTCCAGTATTGTAAGGGTGATCCACAATGTATGTTTGGAGCTAATGCTTTTCTTGGGCTGTAGATTGTCTTACTAGATTACTTGTCTTTAAGCTTGTGAAAATATGCAGTATTTGGACTTAGCTTTGCGTGTGTGAGTAGGCCTGTTGTGTTTTCAAACTGCCTACAACCATGATTTAATCATCTGTTTAATCGTGAATTAGGATTTTCATAAACAATAATGATATGAGAGCAGGCGTAGTGCTTTCACATGATAGTTTGGAAGATGGCAAATGTGAAAATTAATAACCTTTTCTTTAATTACATGTGCCCTGTTTGCATTTCTGAATTTTGCTTGTTCTTCACCTTTTTTCAGCTTTACCTTTTTCTTCTCCTATAATTTTTAACCTTCATCTGCTTGTCAAGTAGCAAGATAATTTCTCAGTTAGAACTTCTTACCGCCTCTATTCTAATTGGGAGGTCCATACAAGGTTCATGTTTGCATGGTTTTTTGCTCCCTTTCTCCTTTCTGTCTTCAGTCACTTGTAAGGCTGCAGCATAGTCACTTAGATGAAACCCTACCTTTGGGACTTTGATCAGAGTGTGAAGGATACAACTTAATTTTGCACATGAAGTAGTTCCCTACCCTGTTAGAACTAGAAGACGAAAGCGGGAAGGGATAAAAAAGTTCTTTACCTCCAGTGCTTCCTGGACTGGAAGGTGTTAGACTTCTAGCTAGGGGTTATTGCAGGTTATTGTAGAAGTCATTTACTAAAAATACTGTCAGACCATTTGAGAGATCACAAGTTGACTTGATATTTTAGATATATTTATTCTATTGTATTAGATTCAAGGTAGGAATTAAAAAGTTTGTCGTAATAAATGTCTGTGGAGGAATTTATTTAATTGCTTTTGTGTCCAGTTCTGTATTTGTATATGCATGGTGTGTCAGCGAATATCTTTATGTTCTCAGCTTTTATGATGTCTGTAAATTGATACAATATGCATATGAAATAGCACTGTGTATATGTAATAAGGTGATTTTGATGGTGTTTGATTGAAAGTTGCTTCACTGTAGCTTTCTATTTAGATCTCACCTTCTGCAGCTTGTGTTTGGAATGAGTCAGAACTACAGCTTGCCTGAAAAATTCAGATGAAAAAAAAAAAAATGCTGTAGCATTGAGAGTTTACCTACAGCATTAACAGTAGAGCTAGAATTGCCCAAAATCATAACAACTAGAACACAGAAGAGGTAACTAGCCAGGACTTCCTTTGTTGCAACACATCACTGCTTGTTGTTGTAGGTCAGTTGATTAAAGCGCTAGTATTAGGTAAGCAATTGCTTTTAATGTAGGATTACAGTAGTTGTCATGATTCAGAATCCTAAAGTTCTTTCTGTGTTTGTTGCTAGATCAGATTTTCTTGCCAGTTCTCTCATCTTTCTGTGTATTTCTTTTTGTTATGCAGTATAACTAAAGTTTTTAATTCAGACCTCACAAGTTTTTCTTTTTGAGGGTAAGAAACAGATGGTAGCATAAAGTGTTAAGTGAGTTGGCTTTACAAAGAGTCTTGGGCAATCTGATGTGCTACTTGCAGATAAAATGTTTAAAATGCACATCAAAATACAGTAGAATAAACCAGAGGTCTTCTATGTAACATCCAGTTTTGTTTCCTAGTGTGTGCAAGGGCCATGTGCTAGACGCTGCTGCTACACTGTGGTTTTGGACCAAGCCCTGCAGCTGTGGGGTGGTGGAGGGAAAATGTCAGGGAGGGAGGAAGAATAAGAACCACTGGCTTGTGAGTATTCAATGCGTAAAGCAATTAATTGGATTAATGAGTGCATGTCTGAAGGAAATAGGTAAAATACACTTCCAAGAAGCTGGTTGGACACAAACTAGTCTTGTCACTCTTGTTCTTAGCATGCAGTTTGAGACTGATGAAAATAATGCAAGCCAAAATACTGTGACAAATTTATGAAGTCATTCTGAAGATCCTTTATTGTCTAAAGATCAAAACCAGATAATTTTACTTAAATTTAATGATGACCTAATCATTCAAAACCCTCTTGGAATTTTCCCCTTTTCATCAATCTTGTAAAAAAAATGAAGAAGCAGTAGGAAAAGATTGATTTTAATTGTTTTTTATTTCTTATGAACCCTGATAAATCTTGTTTACTATGGAGGGTGTGTTTTGATTAATTGTTTGGAGCAAGTTTTGGAGAAATAGGAAACGTAAGCTGAAATAATTTAGAATTTTTGAAAAACTGGATATACTTTATTGCTGTTTCTGAAATCAGATTATATAAAATCCTGCCTCTGTATTTGACTTTTTACCTAGTGGTTTGGAAACTGTGGAATGGTCAAGTAAAGAAATGTAGTTTCAGGGCAGTAAATTACCTTTTTGGTGTCTTGAGTGTATATCCCATCCTGTTGGACTGACATGAGACACATGCATCATTTTACTAGTTATTCAGCTGGGGCCTGATCTTACATATGAAGCTACCATGGCCAAGTTCACAGAGTATTGTCTCATTTATGCTACTTATAATTCCTGTACACTGGCATGTAATAACACCAGTGTTTCTACTGCCACATTGGCAGTGAAGCTGTGGCAGACCAAGTTTTACTGCTGTGATCTAGAAGCTGTAGAAGCTGGACCCTTCTGGGGATGAGAAAAAGGCAGGCATCTGCCCTGGCCACCATCATTAGGAGGGAATTTTCCGAGTCAATTACAGACTTGGCAAAAAGCGGCGCACTGGAGTTCTGAAAATGCTTTAATTGTAGCAAGCTTCGGGATTTCTTCAAAAGAAACTCTGTAACAAAAACTTATAAATATTCATTATCTTCAAACTTGCCTAATTTGGCATGATGAGTTGTTCTTAATAACTTGGTAGCACTGGGTAAATCATTGTAGGCCTTTGTAGTTGGAGCTATTATGCATGGAGTAATATGCTGAATTCCTAAGGAGTTTGAAAGTGATAAAACATGATAACATTTTGAGCAGTTTATCTACTTATGCAGTCTGTCTGTCTGTGTATGCAATCAGATTTATTTAGATCAGCATCAGGAATGTGTTTGGATCTTATATATTTTCTAGCTTCGTGACAAGTAGATTTACAGAAGATTGATGCTTTATGGATGTTGAATAATGTGAACTGTTTAATCTCTAAATGTGTAAAAGAAAGATTGCTAGGTTTGTCTACTGATGAACCTGTAGTCTGAAGATGTTCTGTATAGTCTCCCAAAGTAGCCGTTATGGTAATGGTCACCAGAGTTGATTTAATTTTGGTTTTGTTTTTTTTTTTTTTTTGAGATTACTCTTTCTCTACTCCATTTTTTTATTACATTCTATTAGATTTTATTACAGAACTTAGTAGAAACATTCCTCTGACTTGTACTGCACATAGTTTAGTCTAAAAAATAATTTTTAATTATGGTATACTGCTGAATCAAGAAGAGAGGAGGTGACTTACTGGTGACATCACTTGTTATACGTACAAGGATGTCACAATGCCATTGAATTCTACTGCTGTTGTGAGGAGAGGTAGTTGCAAGAGGTGAAGAGGAGGAATGAAGATCTGTGGAAGAATGGAGACTTATTTTATTGTTGCAGAGCCATGAGCTTGCAAATGAAGAAGTTTATGGTCTTTTCCAGAGGGCTCAATTCAGTGCTGTTTTCCTGGTAAGAGAGGTAAGGAAACTCAGGCTGGTAACTTTGCAGCACCAGGCCTCCTGCCGAAGCACGCAGCACTTCTTTCACTCATTTGCAGCTGAAGAAATCATTATGTGAGTAATTAAGAACTGTAAACCAAGATAGATCATTAAATAATACAAAGAGCGCAGTTACCAGTAGTAGCTCAGTTGCAGGACAGAACAGGGAAAAGGTTTTGGCTCACCAAAGGTTTCATTTCACCCTGGTAAATGGTAGGCAATTAAGTAGAGGGGGTGGATGGGGAAGGAAGTAAAAGGAAATGGATGTAAATAAAACACAGAACTTGGGATGCATTCAAAATGTGAGATTGACTATTACTGTGAGCATTGTATAGTTTCAAAGACACTGCTAGAACTTTGGTAGCAGTTGTAGTGCAATAGTGTAACAAGCCAAGTATATGCAAAAGACATGAAACATGAGTTGCTAATTGTGAGGAGCAATTCACGTCCTAGTGTACAGAAGTGTAAGCTTAAAGTGAGCACATCGTAATGCCCTCAGAAGTAATTTGTGCTCAGTTGCATAAAAGCTTTAAGCAAACCCCAGTTTTAAGGCAACTGATAAAAATTTAAAGCAAGGATCAAAATATGCTGAGCTGGTAACTGTTGCTGTTCATCTTGGTTACTTCAAGCGGATGAGTGTTTATAGCCGTTCATCTGGCTCAGACCTGTGTACTCACATTTGGCTTGAATATGTGCAGTCTGTCATGGCAAAAGAATCTAGGAAAGCACTTTGGCATTTGTGCTTTGGGGGGTCATATTTTTATTAGCTAGTTACATTTTTGAGTTGAAGCAACCCTCAGGAGTTTCTGTTAATTGGTTTTCAAATATGGTCCTTTAATTGTTCAAACATTGAACTTAGTTTTGACTACACTGGCTAATTCTTAATTAAAGTAAGTTTCCTGAAATAACTTTGAAAGATTAAAATAGTTAGGCAGAATCATGTATCACTTAATCCCACTCTGTAATATGTTTGCAGGTGAAACCTTGCTGGTTTAAAGGGAATGCCTGACTGTAAATCATTAAAAAAATATGCCCTCAAAGAGTAGAATATTATTTATTTCAAGTAGTTGTAGCTTATAATTCAGCATCTGTTTTAGTTGATACTTTTCTCGTACAAGTGAAGTAATTTTGATGAGGAAGATTGTCTTAGTGTTTCCAAGTCACTGAACAGGGACACTGCTCTCAGTTTCAACATCCCTGTTCTTTTCTCTGTTTCTGTCTAGCTCTATGATGTTGCCACCTGTAATTTTTGAGCCAGTAGAAAAATTACCAGTGCCACAGTAATGCATTGTGTTTGTTCTTGCCTCCTTTGCTTTACTGGGTCTTTCTCTGTTGCTTCTGTGTTGTGAAAATAGTATGACAATATTTCTTCTAATGACATTTTTGTTAGGATATTAGCTCTGCAATAAACATAGACTTTAGTTTGTAGATTAATTTAATACTACTGACCATCAGCACCCAATATTCATTGTGATGACAGAGTAAGTAGATACAGCTCTTACGTTTCAGGACAGCATCTGAACATGACTTCAGGAATTAAGCTACTTTTCAAGAAACTACAAGAAATACAGAATTCTTTCTTTCCATTACTTTTTTTTTTCTATGATCACAAGCAGTCTGTTGTCAAAAAGCTGTAGGGTTTTTTAAGATTCTTGTGAAAGAATGGAATGTAGTATTGTTATAAAGCAGTTGTACTTAGCTTAAAAGTTGCACATAAAAGCAGTCATATGTACAATATTATATCTTACAGTTTACTCCTTAAGAAAAAATAATTGTGTAAATAAAGTGAAATTTTCTTCTCTAGCTCTTGTGTTGTAACATAGCACCAGGAGGAGTGGCACTGGAGCAGGAAGGTATTGATTTTGTTCTTTTGACACATTGCCCTTCAGGAATATTTCGTAGTTGATCTGCTTTTGCTTTGATATGAGTTGTCTGGTACTACAGTTTAGAAAGGAAATAATTGCAAGTTAATTGTGCAAACCCATTTGAAGTTGAAGAGAAGGTTGTATTCACTATGCCCATTGAAATAACAGTGAAGGTACAGACGCAAGTTTAAGTCCTTGGTTTGAAAGCTTAATTACCAGTTTTGACCTTTTTGAAAATTATAGGTTTTTCCTGTACTGAAATTTGTCTGCCAGCTGGAGGTAGCCCAGGAAGGAGGCAGAAGTAGGGAATGATAAATAAAAGGAGGTGTACAGCTTCACAAGACATCAATTGAAATCTCGTAAGATTTCACAGAAGCTGCGTAATTTGATGAATCACATTGGAAAGATGAGTCATCTGAACAAACAGTAAAGTTCTGTGACTTAATGATGTGGTGTAGAAATAACAAAGAGATATGAGAGGATAAGGAAATTGTTTAACATTTAGAAAAACCCCAACACCTTGAGAAGTTTGTAGTATAAATGCATCTTAGGATAAGCAGCTAGTATCTTAATGAGGTGCTCCTTACCAGAAGTGAAGTCAGGAGGTTGAAGTCCTCCTTGCTATCCTGCATGCTTTTATTTATCAATCCAGTAGATTTGTATGCAAGTGAAATACAGTTAAGAGCCGTTTACTTACTGATTTTCATCTATGAAAAGTAGTAACTAGTCTCTCTAAATAAATTTTACACGGTATCTTTAGTGGAGTATTTCTACTTAACAACTTTGAGAAGGCATTTTTTTTAATCATAGTCATGGATTATATTAGTGCTGTTGATGCAGAGAAATGGAGATGTTGCTGTACTTGGAGTATCCTTTGCTTTTGAATGGTTTCTTCATTTTTTCAGAGGAAGAAAGTCTGTAGGTGCTCCAGGCAGGCTTAGTCGAAGTGCAGGGTTAAACTAGTGGATAAGTGACAGGTTTAAATTAGAGTGTAGATATTTACATTGAAATTTAGCATTTTGGTTACTGTTTAGTGGTTACATTTGATTGCACTGTTTTCTTTAAAGGTAGTTCAGAGTGTGAGAACCATGTTCCTTCTAAAATGTGTTGAGTTGCACATTTTAAAGTTACTTGCTTTGAGACACTCAAATTTTGAATATTCATTGATGCTTCTGTGTTCAGCACTTCTGGTTTGGTTTTTTTTTTTTAATTTGGATTATAATTCCTGTTAGTAATTTTGCTTTCTTTCATATAAAGGCATGGTAGAACTTAAGTCTGTTTTAAAGTTCCAAAGTAATTTTTATTTTTATTTTTTTACTTCTTTGAAAAGCATTCAAAGATCTACTGCTCACTTTACTGCTTTTTTTCACAATAATATCTGACCGAGTTTGCATTTCCTTCCTCAAGCATAAATAGAGTCTTATACAAACTTTCAGTCTGCTACAGATAAAATCTTATTTTTCTGTATGTGAAACACTGTTTTTCACTGATTCTGCTGCAGGCATTATATTCATAAACTTTTGTCCTTAATATGCTCTTAATAATGAGCTCTTTATTAGCCTCTTTGTAACATATAACTCCAACACTGATGATTCTGCATCTGCTGACTTCAAGTTGGCTGTTGTTTTTATACTGTAGAATCACATGAATAAATGGAAAGGAGATAATCCAGAGGGACAGGAGCTCATAGAACTGCTTCCCATTTTGAGAATTCTAGAGTATTTTAGGAAGGAGATTTTTATTAACTGACTGTCATTTTAATGTTTAATTTTAAGCAGTAAATAAAATATGTAAACAGTTTTTCTTTTTCAAACAAAGCTTTTTGTTACCTGGTAACACTGATTGTTCAGTTGATTTGCTAGCTAGAGTGTTAGTTAAAATGTTATGACTGGAGATCTGAAACAGTATGTTGTGATCTGTGCAGTCCTTCATGTTCCACATCTCATGTGGTCTTAAAGTGTGTGTGTAGTCTTAAAACTTGGGTAAAGTGCCTTGAACTGTACAACCTGAAAATGGAAAAGTAAATACTGTGCAAACTCCTTGTTATCTATGTGATACCAACAAGACCATGCAGAATTTCTCATGCCTCTGTCTATGTGTTGTGGTAGAGTTAGACTCAGATCTGGTTTTCTTTGTAAGTGAAATTAGTTCAGCAGTGACTATTGAAGCTTATATAGTAAGTTACTTGCCAATATAGCAAGGAACGTTTCACCACAGGAAAAGATTTGAGTTTGGTTGGTACCACATAACAGGGCCTGCTCTAAAACCTTTCCAATAAAACAGTTAGAATTCAGAAGCTCTTACATGCTGGAATAAACCGCATGGTTGGCTCAGAGCATAACTCTTTGATTTCCTGTTTCTGGGATTTGCTTATATATTTTTGTGTGTGTGTATCTTTGTGGTGTTTTTTTGTTTTGGTTTTTTTTTTTTCCCCTCTGTGTGTTGGTGTGGTTGTTTTTTATTTGCTTGCTTGTTTGTTTTTAACTTGCAGCCAAGTGGTTCTTCTTGAGCTCCCCAAATTTCTAAATCTGAATGGCTCACCTTTTCACTTGGCATTTAAAAAAAAAAAAGAATAACCAGAGTTTATAATTTCAGATTCACACTTAGTTTCTTAGAATTTCAAAATTGTGCCATTAAAGAAGCCTGTCTCATAGTGTGTCTATTAAACTAATAGTAGAAGTTCAAACATGTGAATCTTTTCCTGCTTATCGGGGCAACATTACAGTGTGTTTGTATTTTTATGGTAAATGGTGTAACCCTTTCATGCTGGAGTGTACAAATCTAGTGGTTTACTGAAATTTTGTTTGTCTGACAGTTGCAAAGTTACGTTTATAATATAACCACCAATTCAGACACATTAAATACTTTCCCGAAGCCTGAAACTACACCTGAGAGAGCAATGTATGCTTCATTTATTTTTTATCAGAGTTGAATAAAGGGGTGATATTTCTTTACTTTCTTAAATGACTGTTAGTATGAAACTTTAAGCATTCAATTGCATGATCTACAAATTTGTAATGTTGCTTGGTCGTTGGTTTGGGGTTTTGTTTGTTTGTTCTAACACCAGTATCTCTCAGGATCTGAACTAAACTTTTAGTCCAGTTCTAGGAGTTTTGTGCAGAACTCAATTTCTTGGTGTCAGTATCGCCCAGAATTCTTTATCTTAATATTAAAATATTATCAGGGTCTGTGTAAAAATATTAAGTGACATTTCTTTCTCTTAGATTTCAGAAAGAGACAAACAACAAAATGAACAATCCAGCTATTAAGAGAATAACAAATGAAATTATCAAATCACCTGAGGATAAACGAGAATATCGTGGACTGGAATTGGCAAATGGCATTAAAGCTCTTCTCATTAGTGACCCCACCACAGATAAATCTTCAGCAGCACTTGATGTACACATAGGTATTTAATGCATTTAATATGTTCATTAATGTCGTTAATAAAATTGCTTCAAGTTTTGGTATCTTAATTGCAAATAAACTGGCAGGCATGGTATCCAGTTGGCAGCTTCGCCTTTTATTGTCATTCAGAGTTTGTTTAATTCTTTGACACATAAAGTTGAAAATTATTAGAGTTAATTAAATACTCTTACTGTACTCTGTTTACTCAAGTGTAGCTCAGTCAGTAGAAAGACTTCTTTTAACCATTAAGTTTCGTGTTATGAAAGATCTTTTGTAAGCCGAAAAGGGGCGGGTGTGAGTGCAATTATTTCAGACAGCTCCATCTGTTATGTCAGACTTCTTTTTTTTTCCTTTCATGTTAAGTTGTTGATGTGTAGAGGTGAGAAAATACTGTAGTGCTGGAAGAGTTGCAAAGGCACTCCCTAACTCCACTGATGCTTAGGTGTGTAAATAGAAACACTGGAAATAGAAGGGGAAGGCAGTTACTTTCATTCTTTGGAGCAATGGAAGCCTTTCTTAGATCTGAGATATTTCTCAAGCTTGTGTAGTTTCTCAGTTGCTTGGAAGGTATGATGTGCACACACGTTACGTAAGGGTCCTCTTGCTGTGTTTGTAGTTGGGAACTCTGGCTGCTGTTGGTGTTTGCTCAGAAATAGTAGAGCAGCTTTAAAATTTTCTGGCCTTTTTTATTATGGAGATAACTGTCACAAGTCATTATCTCACTCAGAGGATGCCAAATGTGGTTTTGTTAGGTACTATGACAGTAATAGCCAACTGCAGCATCCAGTTCCTGCGCATGTACTGAAGGAGATGTGTCTGCTGCCTTCATTTGTCTCATTGCACGTGACTGCATACTCCAAAGCAGGTCACTCCAACTTCCACATTTCTGGTTTCCATTCTTGCACATCATTATTGTCTTTTAATCCTTCTGTCTTCATAATTACTACCTGGTCATCAGTAGTTGCTTGCGTACAGACAATTGGAGGTTATCAGTCGTCCTATAAACCACAGCATAAATACCTCCTTAATTGTGGTTGGCAATTACTGCCCTTTACACAGTGCAATTATTAAAGTCAAGGTATAGAAGTCAGAACACTGATCTGCCAGGTCTTTATAGATTATGAGTCATAGACATCAACGGAAAAATTGTCTCTGTAAGGCTGTGCAGGCCGATTTGGAGAGGCAATTTGAGACGCTAATTGGTTCAGTTACTAAGTCTTTAGTTTTAAGATTGAATTTAGTTGACTGTAGCTGCAGAAGTGTCTGCTTACATCTGCAGAATTGATATAATTGCCTGAGGCAACACACTTTAATATAAAGCACTTTAAAAGACTTAACAATTTAATATTACTTTCTGAATGGTTACATGGAATTTTTCCTCCTGCAGGATCCTTGTCTGATCCCCCCAACATTGCTGGGCTTAGTCACTTTTGTGAGCATATGTTGTTCCTGGGAACCAAGAAGTATCCAAAAGAGAATGAGTATAGCCAATTTCTTAGTGAGCATGCTGGGAGCTCAAATGCTTTCACAAGTGGAGAACATACCAACTATTACTTTGATGTATCACATGAACATCTGGAAGGTGCACTAGACAGGTAAATAGGTTTTTTTTACATGGGTGCAATTTGAAATTGTGTAAAAGTTTGTGGTTTTTTTTGTTTGTTTGTTGTGTTTTGTTTTTTTTTTCTGTTTTGTTGTGATATTAAAGAAATGTTTGAGATGCTCTCTTTGTTTAAAACTGATACCACATATTTTTCAGTACTAAAGTTTTGCTCAGGTTTTTTCAGCTAGCAGAGTTCTTTGCTGAGGCAGTATTTTCAAAGTTTAAAGCTTGTGTTTACACTGAATATTTTTTGAAATATTCATATTTCAATCCATGTGGGACGCAGAATATCATTATGAGCTTATGCATTGTGCAAATACTCTGATTGTGTAATCAAATACTACGCTTCCTATAGGATCCTTATTTCATTGATAGCAAAAGAAGGATGAAGTCTAGAAATGTATTAGGATGCCATTAGTAAAGGGAACTCACCGAAATCTCTGCCTTTTGTGGGAGGGGACAGAAATTGAAAGATGTGTAATCAGTGAGGTAAAGAGTGTTGGTTTTTTTCCCCCTTGGATTTTCCCTTGATGTCTGACTAGACTGACTTGATTTGTGAGATTAAGAGTCTGTTGCAGCTAAACTTCAAAACAGTAGAAATGTTCAGCATATTAATTATGACAAAAGGTCCTTTACTGTCATAATACCTTATATGATGAATATATTGTTGTCTGTATTTATAAATAAAGAAACTGAGAAATAAAATTTGTGAATCAGTGTCAGAACTTACATAATTTATAACTTTTGCATTGCAGAAATAACGTATTAGTGTGTTTGCAGGAGGTACATAAACTTAATAGTTTTCTGTTACCATTTATGTACAGTACTCTTGCCTTTAATTTAAATTTTTCTGTTTAGATTTGCCCAGTTTTTCCTGTGCCCTTTGTTTGATGAAAGCTGCAAAGACAGGGAAGTGAATGCTGTTGATTCTGAGCATGAGAAGAATCTGATGAATGATGCTTGGAGGTTGTTTCAATTAGAGAAGGCTACTGGAAATCCCAGTCATCCCTTCAGTAAATTTGGAACAGGTTTGTCAGAATATAATTACACATCCATTGGAGTTCTGTGTAACACACAGTAGCACTGTTTATATAAAATTGTTAAAGACAGACTGAAACAATTGCCTTTTTCCCTCTTTCCATGCAAGTTTATTATGGTGCTTTATCATATTTTCCACATCGTAGACCAAACAGAGCTAGACAAAATCAAAAGAAACAGAGTGATCTAAGACTTGCAGTACAGTGGTGAAGCATCCTTTATAGTTCTGATAATTACTGTAGTGAATGCTGTTTTCCTATTACTGGATTTGTTATAATTTGGTTCTATTAAGTCTTTGTGCATAACAAAGTGAATGAACTGTGTTTAAATTGTTGTTAGTCACATGCTTTTTTTGCTAGCTAGTATTGCATTAGGACAGTGCCTAGGTAAAATTGGAAAGATGAACAAGTTAATGTGAAAATTTTTAGTAAGTATATAAACCTCAAAATCTTAAGCACAGAATACAGCAGTAATAGATGGATAGATAAAAAGGTCTTAGACAAGTCCTAATCTTATGGTTGTAGGTATTATCTGGCTTTATTATTCACAAAATGCTTAGTAACAATTTAAACACCCCCAAACCTCAATTTATAAAGCATTAAAATAAGATGCAGTATTTATGATCAGAACCACAAAAGTTTGATGCTTTGGCAGAAGTTTCTTTTTTTTTAAATGTAAGTTATTTGCTATGTGAATTTGGTTTTAAAACTGTGACGTGATAGGGCTATTAATTCATGCACTGCACTGTTTGATCCTTGAGCATTAATGCATTTTGTAGCTGGGTTGGTCTGCTGGATGAATAGTTGATGAAAATATTTGGTACAGTAGGATGATGAAAGGGCAGATAATGGGCTTAAAGTGTTACTTTCTTCCCCTGTCTCAAGAAAGAGTATTTTTGTGCCTATTGATGGAGGTCATAGTTGAGGAGCTGGTAGCTAGCTGCAACAGGAGCATGTTTGCTCTATTACCGAGAAAGACAGACTGTCTGATACAGGGAAACTGTAACTACATTCTCTGAACAGGTACATTTGAAAATTCGGGCAGGCAAGCATCTGAAGTACATTCTGTAATCTCTGCTACTGAAGAGATTATTTTTCTGTAGCACTCAGAAAATGTAAGTGAAAGTTGCAGAAATGTTTTTCTGCAATTAAAGAAGGTTTATAGCTGTTATAAGTGAAATGTTTTCATGGGGAGAATACCTGAAATGTGCTCAAATTCAATAGCATACTCACCTCTTCTTACATTAGGCTCCAATTCTGAAATTAAATTGTAGCGTGGAGCCTTCCTGTAGATCTAACTTTGCAGGTGTAGAGCCCAGCTTTGATGTTTTTTATTTACTTAGAGATGACAGCTGTGGTAGGGTTTTCATGACAACTGCAGTTGGCATCTTTACGGTTCCCTTTTGACCAGCTGAAATGTTAGTCTAGCAGAATACAAGAATGACTTCATTTGATGCTTCAGGGCACTCCTCTTTGCAGTCTGTTTTCCAGCAAACCTATTACTCTTTGTCTGTCCAGAGAAACAAATTAACCTTAATCTTCCAGTTTTCCTGTTAGGATGTGCATTTTTTCCCCACATACCCTTCATCCATCTCCCTGAGTTGGTGCCTGTGATGGTAATTCTCTGTCAGTACCTTCACCAGTGTCAAGTACTTTCCCACGTACTTCTGCATTGTCTAGAGTCCGTTTTCTTACATCTACAAGATTCTTGCCTATTTCTGTACTCCTGTATTGTAACAGTGGAGTTTCTGATCTTTAGCTTCATAAAAATAATCTTTTTATAAAAATAAAGCTTTATTTTGTTGTATTTTATTCTGTTTTATTTTAACCTATGTGTTGATTCTGTGGGAAAGAAAACCCATGTTTCATTTGTCTGCAGATAGTGAGGAATACAGACAAAAATATTTTAAACATAATACCCTAATTAGGCTTTTTAGGTGTAATTAAGAATCCTTGCTTTTTCCTCATGTGCGAATTTTGAAAATTAAAGCAATATATTGTTTCAGTCAGTCTCTTCATGATGATTTGTTGACTGTTAAAATTCTAATTTGACTTGTATCTTAATACCAAACATCTGGACAATATGCTTGCTGTGTATTATATATGTTGCTCATTTTGCCTTATTGATTTGTATTCATTTACATCTGTGATTGTAGGATTTGTGCACTGGGCATATATGCATGGCAGGCATGCTCTCTGTCTTCTCTCTCTCTTGTTTTTTTCCTATATGTATATAAGTCAACTTTTCTGCTACATTTTCTTGCTTTATTCTTCCTCCGCATCTCTTGCTTTCTTCTGTATCTGGTGTGGTTGTGGCTTAAGGGAGTTATTGATCACAGAGTTAATGGATAGAGTATTTACACATCTGATCTGTAGATTCTGTTGACCATTTTGTGTACCCAAGTCATAGTGAGAAGTCGAGTCAGTTAAAATCCAGTGTGCTCTTTTTAGACTCTGATTTTCCTCTTACCTTTACTAAACATGAGTTCTGCTTTGGTTATGAATGTGGAGTGTGTCCTTAGAATAAAACATTGAAATCTTGATGTTGATGTAAAAGTTGCGCTAATTAACAGGAGAATAATTTAATGGAGAAAGCTTGGTATCTCCTGCTTCTGGGCTTATTCAGGCAGAGTTATAGTTTTCTTCCTCTCTAGTCCTGTTCCCCTACTGCAGCAACAGCTCAGCTGTTTTTGAAGCAGAAGCTGAACAGTCAGAATTTACAAATCATGTTTGTAAAGTAGTAATTATATATTTAATATATTAGGCTACAACTTGTGTCATACAGTGCTACAAGTAATTTCACACAGTGAAATCACTCTAGGGTAGGAGTGTGTATATTGGAGCAGAAACCTGCTGCAAATGTGCTAAAGGAAAAACTTCTGAATTAGAGCCTGAGCTTACTTGCTTTGAAGTAACCCATTTAAATTAAAATGATTAATTTGGGAGACTAAACCATCCTTGGTTCTTTAGGAATGTGCAGATTGAGAGTGGAAGTATTTATTGTCTCTGATATGCTGAGACAGCACTAATCCAGTTTTCTTATTGTACGTGGTTTGTTGTTGTTTGTTTGTTTTTCAAATTACTATCCATCTGGAGGAAAGCAGACTTGCTAATTTATATTTTTCATTTTTAAATTCATAAACATCAAATGTAGTTAACTTCTTTTAAATTACAGGGAACAAACTCACTCTTGAAACTAGACCAACCAAAGAAGGAATAGATGTAAGACAAGAGCTATTGAAGTTCCATTCAACTTATTATTCATCAAATTTAATGGCTATTTGTGTCTTAGGAAGAGGTGAGTTTTATTCTGCTGGTTGAGTAAGGCTTTGTGTGTATTTATGTTTGAAGAAAATATAAGCAAATGTAAGTGTTGGAAAATCTACAGAAGGGAAGAAAGTAAAACTTGTACAGACTGACCAAACGTAATTTTATGTTTAGTGAAGTAACTTGCAATGTATGAATTTTCATGTTTATCAACTTACAGTAGGAAACATAAACTGAAAATTTTGAATCTATTATCTAGTCACCAGTTCCTGTCATTGTATGTTTGTCTTCTGAAGACTGATAGCTGTCTGGTTTCTGATGTTGGGAGTGCTTTCCGTACTGTTTTTTGCATTTTAGACTTACATTTCCACTACAAAAATTTCTCTATTATCAAAGGATGAACCTGACCTAACACTTATATAAAAAGGCTTTACTTCAGTTTACTTTATACAGTTGCCCAAAGAAGTAGTCAGTGCTTCGTCCCTGGCAGTGTTCAAGGCCAGGTTGGACAGGGCCTTGGGCAATAAGTCTAATGTGAGGCATACTGGGCCATGGCAGGGGGGTTGGAACTAAATGCGCCTAAGGTCCTTTCCAGCCCAAGCCATTCTATGATTCTGAATTAACTTAACAGAGGTTCCAACTGTTTAAAATCTTCCACAGTCTGGTTGATATTTTACATAGGTTTGCCAAAAGCTTAATAACAATGTTGAAAAGTGTTTGCTTTTTGAAAATAAGCTGACAGACTGGTATTTGCATGGTGGTTTACAATAATGCTCGGATGATGAGTGTGAACGGAATAAAATTCATAAGCAAAGTGAAATCTTCCTTTGCTACTCTGTGTTTACAAAATGCTGAGTATGAAGCTGATTAACAAAATGTTCCTGTTTAATTTCAATCATAGCATATACCTCAGTCATTTTTTATTGTAGATTTTTGAGGTGGGCAAACACAGTGAGGATTGTATTTCTTAACAGAATCCAAGTTTTGTGCATACTCACTACAAGTGAGTTCCAGGCTCCTTAATTCCTTTCAAATCTATTTATTGTTACATCTCACCTAACATCTGTAACACCTAACTGTGGAGAATAAGGCACGGACCCTGTTTCTGGTTAGGAAATGAAATTGTTTATTTCCTGAAGGTCCGGGGTTGGTATAGGCTATATGAAGTACCCACGTGTATGAGTGGCTAATACAATTGGTTAGCTGTCACCACCCATGTGGGTACGTTTGCTTCTTCATTGGTTGATATCTTGCTCACCCTTGATTGGATGCTTCTTTCTTCCTTCTTATCTTGCAATACTTCCCTATGGTCTCAAAACTTTCCCAGCAACATTCCTCTGCTATCTCAAAGTTCTCCAAGCAGCTAGTCTAGCTGAGAAATCCTTCACATCAAGGTCCTTTACACCCACACCTAACAGCTGTAACATCACACATTGATTAGACTATGGTGAAGGGTTTTATTCACTGTTGCAAGCTGAAAAGGAAAATGTACTAGATGTATTTTTTATTTTTTTTAGAGGTGGGGTGTCAGAAGTGTTACCGGTAGGTATGTAGCCAATACCAATAGGGCATAATGTATGCCATATGTGAAAAAGCCTTTTGGTAGCAGTGGAAATCTTCATCAGTACTGCAGTGTTTACTTGCAGAAGATTTTTCAATATGGTGAATTTATTTTTATCACTATTTAAAAGAGTGCTTCTCCCTTCTCAGTTTTTTCATGTTTATTTTATCTGAGCAAAATAAAGAAGTTTCCATAAAAATATTTATTAACTGAAGGTAAGTGGATAATGATCTGAGTTTAAAATAATTGAATTAAAATTCTCTTCCTCATTTAACAGTTCTGTTTTGAAGGTTCCAAGGCATCTTTTTTTCAACTAGTTGTTTACTGGACAGGCAGTATTCCAGGACAGACAAGATTTGCATTTCAAATGTCAATAAAATGTAAAAAGTAGTCGTGAGATCTGTTCCTTTCAAACATTTCTGCAGTTTGCACATAAGTATTTTTTAATGCAAAATACAAAAATTATTCTCATTAAACTCTAGAATTTAAGTGGTTTTACTAGTCATTTTTCACTGTCAAATTCTTTCAGTTTGTGTTGTCCTAGTAATTAGTTCGATATTTAGAAAAAAATGGAGCCTTTGAAACAATCTTTGTGACTTTTCCTTTCAATCTCATGAAAGAATTTTTTGAATGGTAACTTGGGTTATTTGTTTGTCTACCTATATACAAAACACTGTATAACTACCCATACGTGTTGTATTTAAGTGGTTGTTACTGTAATAGTGAAGTGATACTTGGACAGAAATTGTATGTTATTTTCCCTGAGAAGACACTGTTATTTGTTCAGGCAAGAAAATTATGCAATTACTTTCTGGAGGGCTTTATATTCAGGACTGCTTTGGCTATATGAGTGCTCGCCTCCAGCATCAAATGTGAAAATTTACAAGTTTTTAAAAATTGTTTTCAGGGAGCTTCACCCTCAAAAAGCAAACTGTAGAAAACAAATCTCATTAGTATTATTCCATAAATTCCTTGCTGAAATACATTGTTATCAATGTAGCAGTACAGCTGATTAATACATAAATAGTTAGAAATCCTGTAACAAAAATAGATCGAGTTGTGCACTGAAAGACCCCCATGATCTGTTTCTCTCCACATTTACAGCAAAGAACATCCTCCTTACATCCAATCTAAACTTCCCCTGTCTAAGTTTGAACCTATCACCCCTTGTATCACTACAGCCCCAAATGAAGTGTCCCTCCCCAGCATCCTTATAACCCCTCTTCAGATACTGGAAGGCTGCTATGAGGTCTCCTCCAGACTGAACAGCCCCAACTTTCTCAGCCTATCTTCATACAGGAGGTACTCCAGTCTCCTGATCATCCTCGTGGCCCTTCTCTGGCCTTGTTCCAACAGTTCCATGTCCTTTTTATGTTGAGGACACCAGAACTGCACACAATACTCCAAGTGAGA
>JAOEHY010040122.1:27341-52949 GCA_025447955.1 Psilopsiagon aurifrons | reverse complement strand
CCTGACCCAAACTGACCAAAGAGGTATTCCATACCACAGCACGTCATGCCCAGTATAGAAACTGGGGGCAGTTACCCAGAAGGGTGAGATTGCTGCTCAGGTCAGGCTGGGTATCGGTCGGTGGGTGGCTGTATTCTCTTCCCTTGTTATTTCCCGTATCATCATTGGTGGTAGCAGCAGTGGTTTGTGTTATACTTTAGTTACCGGACTGTTCTTAAACGGTGGGATTTACATTCTTCCGATTCTCCTCCCCATCCCTCCTGGAGTGGGGAAAGGAAGAAGAGGGTGGAGTGAGGGAGCAGCTGCATGCACCTGAGTTACTGGCTGGGCTTAAACCATGACATATGGGCTAGTGTGAGGTGTCCCTACCCATGGCAGGGGGGTAGAACTGGATGACCTTAAAGTCCTTTCCAACCCAAACCAGGGTTGGAAGTCTATGATTCTATTACCTGGGCAGCGGAACTCTGCAGAGATGTGGATTCTGAGCCTTCCTGTTGAGGATGGATTAATCCTGCACGGACAGGCTGCCAGCATGAGCCACTGCCTCCCCTATGGCTGTCTCCTGGGGCTTCCAGGGGTTGGACTTCATATTCAGCGTCTGGCTCTTGTGCCAGCAGCTTCAAGGGGCCAAAATGGCTTCCATGCTGGAGAAAAGGTTATTTCACCCATTGATATCATACAGAAACAGCACCTCTGCTTCTGTCACAGCCCAGACACACAGGCATGAGGGCTAGCACCCCCTGATTTCAGTATCCATGACTGCTGGGAGTCAAGGGAGATGGCGCAGTTCGTACCCTCTCACCCTGGTTGGCTCCAATGAGAAAGGCTGGCAGGCTGGTTTTCATATGTATGCTTTTTAATATCATTAATTCTGTTACACTACACACAACCAGTAACAATGATAAATACTGCAATGGAAATGTTAAAAAAAATACTATACATGTTTCATGATTTTGGGAAAAAAAACCAAACCAAAACCAACCCACATTTTTTAAAATAAATTACTGCATAAAACTGATGGTAGAAAAAAGAAAACCCCAAACAAACCACAACACAAATGATCTGTTTAAGGCAATACTCTACGCAGACGGGAACAGAAGTACAACAGTGTGCTACATGTTCTGAATGAGAAAGAAAGAGAGAAAAGAAAACCCTTTCAAGATGTAGATTGATGCTTGGGGAGCGAAAAATCTCCCCAAACCAGCTAATAAAACCAATGGCCAAGTTAAGTGCAGCATTAATACACTCTGCATGTCAAATGATTAGCAGGTTCCTAACACGGACTAAGGTCAAGCTACAACAAATTTATCTTCCTAATTAAAAGGTTATTCAGGTCAAACCCTACATTTAACTCTACTTTGCATTTGGCTGTTTCAGCTATGTTTCACTAAATGCATGGACAGCCAAAAATCCATCTCCTGCTCTTGATGCTAATGCAAAGGTCGGAAGGTTTCTCCTCCTGAAAGGTATTTCCATTCAATACATCCAAAAAGGATCTCTCCTTCAGTGATCCTGAACTGCATCCCACCACCCCCTACCCTGGGCACTGCACAGGGAAAAGAGACCTAGGAAGCATTTGCTTGGGTTGAGTTCCTCCCAAGCTGAGGACACGAAATGGAGGTGCAGATTTGATCCGGACTCAGAGTGCAGTTCCCCTGCCTCCCATAAATGTCTGTCTGGAGCCTCTTGAAAGCGCTTTGCCAGCATGGGAGAAACCCCGCCTGTATCCTGGATACAGCCGCAACATTTGCCGTTAAGGTTGGTGTGAAGGTCCATACCTGCCTGGACAGCCAATGATCCCCAATTATTAATGCAGCCCTGAACTTGGCCACTGAAAGATGGACTATAATCACAATGCCAGAAAAATCCCCCTCTTCTTCAGGAAAGGAAAGAAAAAGGACAGCAGCCACTTTCTGCCAGCTTCCCCCAGTGGATCCCCATCAGCTGCCACCTACACGAGATGAGCAGTGCAAGATCTCATCAGCATCGACCCAGTACATTCCCAGTAAGGTGCATGTCTGCAAGGTGCTGTCAGGGGGCAAGGAAGCTTCTTGCGACACGGTCAGAGCCTCCTGTACTGCCCTGCTAGGGTGCGCATGAAGCTATGGAACACAAGGAAAGAAACCCAAGCGGAGTTACTAGATTATGGCCAACAACTACTTGAGGCTGCCTTGGGTTTGGATGGGAGAGGGGGATGCAGAACTGGACTGAGTCACTTTGGTGCAACTGCCTCTGATACTCATCACTAGTGCATGTGGCAGGGAGGAGGAAAGGCAATGACTGCTTTGAGAAAAGAGATGGGAAGGACATGTGCAATATAACAAGGCTTGCAATTCTAGGACTAACCACTGGACACGGATACCAAAGATTACCTGTGACAACTAGCTATCCTACCATTGCTGCTCCTTCCTGCACTTCTTGGTTTGATTCTTCTTCAGTTTGGGAAGCTGTGGCTGGCTGGCATGATGGCCAGCACTGACTCTCCTACCCCAACCCCGCACAGCACACGTGGTGACTCAGCTACAGGATGTAGAGTGAGGTCTGAAAGCTGCGTGTTCAGCACAGACCAGCTCTGCATGCAAGCAGCACCTGCTTTCAGACCCTTCAGAAAGCTTTTGAATGGTGGCTCATTTCCCTTATTAAACTGAAGGTTCAATAACCTCTGTGGAAGGAGTAAAAATGGTTTAAAAATGTGCAAAAAGGGAGGGGAAAAAAAGCAACCTTCTGAATTTACTCCCCTGCAAAGACTTCATCCTCTGCAAGAGTCTTTCTCCCTAAAGAACGACAGCCCTACCAGCATGCCTTACAGCATCCTGTGGGCCTCGGAACAGCCCATAGGCATCCCTCCCATGCCTCTGCTGTAGGTCTGCAGCCTACACGACAGTACATGCACTGTCAGCACTGGGACCTGGTGTGTGGGTCCCAGACCTTCTGCATCTCCGAAACATTGAGGGTGAAGGCAGCTGGCTCAGCTTGCTGGATCACACCAAGTCTTCATATGGGCCTGGTGAACCCTCAGCTCCACGGCCTTCACGAGGGTGAAGAGAAAATCCCAGCTTGCTCCCTGCCTCACCACCATCATGCTTGTTGGATCTCCCACTGGTCTGATGTTTGGGTTTGTCTCAGCTACAAGCTGAACACGGCTGCTACTGCAGCTTTTCCATGTGAAAAACTAAGCAAAGAAGTCTCTGAGCCGGGGATGGAGCTGAAGATGACAAAAACTGTGCGGGCTGCTATGAAGAGGTTGTCCAAGTTTTCCAGCCCTCTCCATGCGTCTGTATTACATCTTTGCATCCCCCAAATCATGCAGGCTTGAGGAAGGTCAGTAACAAATGGACTCACAGCATTTTTTTGGGGTGCAGAAGCAAGAAGGCAGCCTGTGTAGAGAGCAGTACTTTCCAATGAGCTCACCTGGGGCGGCTGGATGGGCAACTAGCAAGGAAATGCTGCTCCAGGAAGGCAAACGTCTCAGCAAGTAATGGGACTTATCTCAGCATGGCATTTTGTTGGCCTTTTCTTTTCCTGGTGCCTACTGCACTGGTTTCCAGTGACATAATGAGGCTTCTTTTGTACTTTCCACTCCATGACGCAGTCCCACCACCACTTACATCACTATCTTTTACTATAGAAATGGCTGCACAGACCAGGCACAATCAGCAAAAGCTGCAACCTGTCCTGCCAGTGTCTGCATGGACAACGGTGCTCTGCTCCATGTAATCTCAATTAGTATCTGGCTTTTGCCTCCCCAGAAAGCTGTCGAAGCATTCTCAGCTACCATTTAGCTGCTGTGGTCCTGGGATTGCCACCAGTGTCAAGGTAGGCAAAAGAGGGGACATAGCTGTAGATTTTTGGAAGCAATGCCTCAGCTCAGCTGCGTAATACAGGGAGTTAAAATATGGATGCCAGCACCTGTGAGAAACCTGCATTAATCTTCTGTAGGTAATTCCAGGTCACAACCATTTCCTCTATGCTAAATTCCTGGTCCTTCTGCTTCAGGGCTCGTGTGGCTCTGTAACAGATGTGGCTTTGTCTAATGAGATGTTCAAGGTTTGGAGCAAGTCCTCTCACAGGAGAGCTGTAAAAGGAAGTGACAAGGATGCAGTGTTCTCCTGGAGGTGAAAAGCACCTTAAAATCAAGACCTTTCCACGATGGCACTGCCCATCAATGGAGATGTGAGCCTACGTGAGCCTAAAAGGAGAATGGAAAAGTGAAGGAGGAGCGTAGGCAAAACTGCCAGTCTATACCCTCAGATGGTTACATGGGTGCTGAAAGTCAGAGTATGAAACTGCCAACGGAGCCCTTCAGTGCTCTCTTCCCTCTCATGAGCACTCTCTATCCCAGTTGTTCTCCAAAATTCAGTAATTCCACTAGCAGAGATGGAGCTGTTGGGTCCCCAAATCTTCGTACGTGTTCCCTGTGGCATCACACAGATTGAGAAGCCAATTGTGCAAGAGCCAGCTGCCAAAAAACTGGGAAACACATGATGCCAAGTATTGTTTAATCTCTCTACTGACCTCTACCCTGCGGCCTTCTGGCACATGCAAGCAACACCAGGAGCTGCTAAACAGGAGGAAAGCAAATTAGTGCTTTGAAAATACCCATAAAATGTCTACAGCTCGCTTTTTACATCTTGCTGGCAGAGCTATACTATCAATGGTTCCTGTCACACATTTGGCAACATCCATGCAGGGTGGTGGTAGCATCTTCGAAAGGCAGAAGGGAATGGACATCAAGAGGGTACGTGACTTGCCTGATGTTAGAGAAAATGTTTACCATGTGCCAACAAGCAGCAAGGGACTCCAGATCTCATTCCTGTGCTCTAACAGTCCACCTCCACAGTTGTATTTGGCTGCAGTGCTGGCTCGGGGACATGGTGTTTCTGGTGTGTGCATCTGAAAGTGAGCCTTGCTCCCTGCTGGTTTCAGCATTGCACTGAGATAGGTTAACTGGGACAACTGGGATCTGCCCTAGGCCAAGACAGCACTTGGCAACCTTTCTAGTTACTGCTTGTTTTCCTTTTCCTGCTGTTCCATCTGGTGCTCAGCTGGGTCCTTCCTTTCTTCAAAAGCATCTTCATGTTTCTGTTGAGTCATACACAGGGAGCTGTACTTTTCAAGCCTCCTGCCTGCTGTTGTACATCTTGCAGGCCAGCCTGAGGACAGACTCTCCATGGAGAGGAAAGGATTCTGCTCAGTATCATGGACCAATGTGCCAGCCAGCATGCAGCTGAGCCGAGTGGGTGCTTCCTTTTGGGAAAGGAGCTGGAGAGACAAACCAGAAGCAGCTGAGTCCATCCTGCCCATGCAGGAGCATCCTGAAGTCCCTTTCTAAGTTCATGCAGCAGGCTTGGTCACCTGCTTTTGCAGTCACAAGGCATCTGCAGGCGAGACATCCAGAATAGCATAGCAGACCCAACAACCAAGCATACATGTTGGGGGTAGACGTATAGCAACATCAGATATGATCCAGTGGCTCTTCCAAGGGCTGGATTCAAGATACGTCCAGTAAGACATCAAGCGAGCCTTAAGGATGGTTGCCTGAACATCAGCCTCCTTTCAGCCCAAGTTCGTTTACAACTACCATGACTAAACCATGCCACTAAAGACTTTCCTCAACACTAGGAGGATGTTCCTCCTCACGCAGACATCTGGAAATGGGGAGGTTGTGGACAAGAGTTAAGTGCTGAGACACTGGAGCTCAAAGCCAGCTTACATTAAAGAGCAAAATTATCATGTGTGATAAAAGGAACTTTGCTTAAACTTGAGTAATTTGGTAACTGAAATTACATAAAATCCTAACAAAAAGCCAGTCTGGCTTTAGGAGGAATCAAATGCAAGTTCCTTTGTGAAGACATCAGATCAGTATCTTTAAATCCTATTTGCATGGTAATTTAGATGGACAGCAATGTCTTTCATTGTACTCCTCTCCTTGGTACTCTGTACAACTTTGGCCTGAAAATGGGGCCTGAGAAGACCATGTGGTTTGGTACAAAGACTGGAACACAGAATAATTTGCGTTTTTGCATGCAATCTGCATTTAGGAGAGTGCCTATCAGCTCTGCAGATTTTAGGGCTTTATAATACTATGACAGCGAGTCAGGGCTTATACTCTTCGTTTTTGCAGGCCATGGTGGCAAAGACTGGTCTAAAGAGAGCAGTACCAGAATGGCCATGTATCTGCACACCTTCTCACAAAGTCACCACAGCATAACCTGCACTGAGGGCACAAAGAAAACCTTCTGGCAGAAGCAAAGGTCTGAACATGAGACCAGACTGGGAGAGCCAGCTTTATCTGCCGTTAGTAGAGACTGTCAGGCTGTCCACCACAATCCATAATGAGCCAACAAACATGCCTCACGGTTGTAACCTGCTTAAGGGGCTGTGGTTCAGAAGGGTTAGTGTTCAATTTTCTATGATAGCCATATGTGCATTGCTTTAATCCATTCAGCCTTCCTGATAATGACCCTACACAGGTAACTACATTTCCCCACCCTTTCTACTTTATCCCCCTGATAAAATATACGAACACAAAGCATAGAGAGGAGAAGCCAAAAAATTGCCATTTTATGGTCCTGTACTGTAATGCCAAAATAGCTATTTGTGCAATCAACTCCTTCTGTGTGTGCACGGAAAAACACTTGGCCTGTGCTTTGATCTGTATTTGGTGAAAGCACTGGCTGTAACATTTAAATCCATCTTCCTCCCTCCCTCCCTAAAGGATTGTGCAAGAAGTAGATGCACATTACACAATGCAAAGGGCTGAGGGCAGTTGCAGGGTTGAGGAATGCCCCAGGGCACATGCAGGCAAAAACCAGCAACTGGGGCAATAAAAGGACTTGGTCATGGTGCCATGGGGTTAACAGGGAAGGTCTGTCCTGCGGAGGGGAGGTGTTAACCCTGGGACATACAGTGTCAGCAAGCCTCATTCTGTCTTAGATCAAACACGACGGCAGCATGACAGAGACCTGTGGGACCTGCAGCCCTCCATGGCTGACCCATGTAAACAGATGGCTTGTTGCTCTAGCAGGCACACCGAAATGCTCCTGAGCAGGGGCTGTGGGAAAGGCGCAGTGTGTGCAGCCTGGCTGAAAGGCACAGAGAGTGACCCAGAAGGATAAATGTGATGTAAAATGCTGCACGGTACCAACGCTGAACTGCAGAGTCCCTCTTGAGATGAGTGATGATTTAAACAGACTCAGTCATGTCCTACAGGGTTTGGTTTGACCATGGTACTTCTGTTAGGTTTTGACTACAATCCCCATTAAAAAGACTCCTTAAGGAATGTTTTTTCTCTTTTATCTTTTGTCTCTACACAGTGTTGTTAGAGCTCTCCCTCCAACCCCAGGCAACTTGTTAGCCTCATCCTAACCTATTGTATATCCCCCCAGCATTATCAAGTGGTGCAAAAGGGAGAGGAATCCACTTGAGGAACACCCTTCCTAGAGGAGTTGGAAAGTTAACCAGCACTTCTGCATGAGGAGGCCGGGATGCTTGGTAAACAGCACCACTCAGTCCTCTTTCTGTGTTCTGGAGCCAGGGTGGCAGCATGCTATTTAAGGGATGTGGGGCCAAACATAGCTTTAACAGTTTTCCATACCAGCTAATGAACAACAGAGCCCACAAATCTTGTGTTGAGCTCACAAATCGTGTGAGCTCTTTTGCTCACACGGTGGATGGTGTTGTGCTTCAGACTGCACAGAGTGAAACCACAGAATGTTAAATAAATCTTCTCCCAACCATGAAGAGGACTTCTAAAATACTCAGCTCACTTCATGCAGATTTCAGATGGGGGATCTGTCTGCAGGGATGGAGCTCAGGCTCTGCCTTGTGACTCAGGAATTCTGATGGGAAGCTCAGAACTGCCCTTGCTTTTCCCCTTCCCCAGGTGATAAAGCAAGTGATGACCCAAGGCAGGCAGTCCTTCCTCCTGGCAGGGCAGAAAAACACACAGTTGTGGCAAAAGATTTCAACATGGAGAAAAATACCAGCCCACCTCTTGCCTGAGCCCCACACATGCTGAAGCCAGCGGTGTAAGACCGGCTGGGAGAGGATGTATTTCCTAATTCCAGAAATTATTATGCATTCAAAACAATCTGCTGGTGAACTGGCAATCCAGTCCAGCAGATGGAATGCCAAGTCTCCTGACTATTCCAGCAACAAATAAACACAATTGCTCCAGATATGGGACAGCTCTAATACAGAGCAAGCCTGGCTCACAAGTGGGCAGAAATGGATAAACAGCAGTTTCCTCTCATGGGTTTTTATTTTCAGCTGAAGCTGCTCATAATCATGCTGTTGCTGAAAACTCCCCTAAAGTCTGATGCCAGCACATAGATGCCTTTAGCCTTAACAAATCTCTCCCACAGGCACCAACGGGCGCAGTGTCAAGAGAATATCAATAGATGAGTACTGTAAAAGCGTGCTTTCTTCAAGCAGCTTTTCCAGCACTGACCTTCAGGCTGTACAGCTCCAGACCTGTCTCATGCAGGACTCACTTTTTCTTAGATGAACAAAGTTAAGATCTTTGGAAACAGATGGGTCTCATGGGAATCAAATAAAGGCTGGAGTCAGTATACGTGACTGGACTGAACTCAGGAGTATGGTGTTCTTAGGCAAGGACTGATTCCCCAGTGGATTGCAAATCAAACTGGATGTGTTTGGTGATAATTTAATGTGAAGTTAAGGGTAGATTGCACTCGATATGTGACACGACAGTTAGTACTGACACACAGTGAAATGCTACCTATTTGTCCTCTTTACAAGTGAACAAATTGTGCCATGCTAGTCCTGGCTAGCCTTGACATGAGAAAGGACGTTCTGCTCATTCCTGTGCTCCAGTATCATTGCAAGTGAAACAAGGTTAGTGAATGAATTAAAATCCAACATCCTCTCACTGGTAAGACCTCCTCTCCTGACTCCTCAGTCTCACCCCTGATTCTGCAGATGGACTGGTTTTGGTGGGGCAATTACCTGCAGCCCCATCTGACCCTTCCCATTCTGTAACAGACACCTTACAAAACATCCCCAGTGCCTACACAAACCAAGGAGGTATCTCTGGACAACTCTGCATTCACTCTCAAGACCAGTCAGTTTTGCCAGGCACTGCCTGGCGCTTTGAGCAACTTTTGTTTAACCATAATTTAAAATAACTTATCAACCAATCATAAAATGAATTTTTTGGTTTCTCCTGGCTCCATGAACACAAAGAGGTGCACGTCCTACCATAGGAGGAAGCAATGGCTGTTAAGTTTTACAGTTATAGTGGAAAGCATTGATCACAGCCTGCTGGCCTCCCTACTGGATGTGACAGGCGGTGGAGGAGGTGGCTTGGCAACACATGCAGGTAGGGTTGACCGACTTAGGGGGGATTAGGTCGAGGTCCTCGTCATCTGGGATCTCATCTAATCGGTACCCATCCTTTAGCAGCTGGATGTTCAAGTCTTGGTTGATCTGCTACAGACAAAGGGATAAACAGTCAAACACTTAAGACTTCTGATGGTAAAAAGGTGAAGATGAAGGAGGTCCCTTATTCTGGAATGTATTCCCCCATCATTAGCAGCTGCCCCACCAATGAAAGAATCTCAGTTTTTGACCACAGGTGAAGACTGCCTTCTGTTCTGGCTTCTTCCAGAACAGGAATGTTTATGTCTGGAGTGAGATAATCCAGAGGCTGTGGGATAATCTTTTCATGAAGACAAACCTTGATCTAAACTGATGTAATAACAATGTTAGTAAACCAACTGGCAGCTAGGCACCCGCCTCACAGTCTGGGGCACTCTATAGCACTTGAATGGTGGTAAAGCCTTTTGTCTTTTTGTAATCTCAGCTTCAAGAGCTGCCTAACCAGATCTGGGTGAATAACAATTTATCAGGGCCCAGAGTTGGCTCAGATCATTTGATCCGGTCTCTGCTCTGGATAAACACACACTGGGTGACCCTGACTGTCCCAAGAACAGGAAATCACAGCACACTCTGAGAACTTTTATTTGTATCCTTGGCAAGCATATGGGTGCTAAGGTGGCATGACAGCCAAGTTGATGCTTCTGTACCGCATGGACCAACACTGCAGGACTAAGCAGAACTTAGAAAGCTTGAGTGAAGCCAAAGGTAGCTGTGAAAACAGCCAAGAGGCAGATCTCTGTACCACAGAAGTGTGGGGATGGAGCCAACTGGATCATCAGGGAAGAAAGAAATATGACACAGTTTCTGCAATGGCCCCTTCAGATTCAGTCTGCAACTGCTGGTAAATTTGTTGTGTAGCCATTTCTAGCAGTACAAGGCCACTCTAAGCTGTTTCTGGATGATCTATTATTAGCATTCATGGCAAGGATACATAGGAGAGAATAACTCACCTCAGCTGATGAGTATCCCGAGGAGGAATATCTGGACATGTCAAAGTCATCATCACTGCAGGGAAGGACAAGATAGAGCAAAGAAGAGAACCATTAAAAAGGCCTGTATTCCCTGGTTAGACCTATCTGTCTCATATGAAACTGTTCTTGAGGCATAAAGAAGTTACCTCAAGGGGGCCTGGAAAGCAACTTTCTTCCGTGACCCTCATATGTTCCCATCACAGCGCTCCTTACTCATGTCTCTTCCTACTTGTTTACACATACAGACCAGTTATGGCATATGCCAGAGGGCACAGCAAGGGAGAAAATGAGTGGTCCACAAAAGCAGTTTCTGCAGGAGCTGGCTTCAGAGCTGCACTCTGGCATGAAAACCTTCTAGCCTCATTACATATAGTGTCTTCTTAGCACTTTGCATACCTGTCCGTATCCAGGGCTACCAGCGGCTTTTCATCTGGACTCTGGTCTAATGACGAATAGCCCTTATTGGGAACGACAAGCCTGAAACAATTAAATGTCCATTAACCACACAGTAAAGCTCTGTACCACATACAGTCTACAGGAAAGCTATATGATAGCTAGGCTTTCCCCATCCCACTTCATTGCAAGCCCTCCCTTATGAATGAAGATGTTTAAATGGGTGCAAATTGGAGAAAGCAAGCTGTGTCTCTGGGTAGCTTTGTGCAATTTCCCACAGATGAATGCTGGACATGCGCTAGGAACATGCTCTTCCCTGGTTAAATAAAACACTGGGACACTCCACCCTTCATTCTGGTGAACTAGCTAGCACTGCCTGTCTTATCAGATTGCTGGGGTTTGTGTTGTTATTTTTTCCTAGCAATGAGTACATGACACAAGCAATAAGTAAACAGGAGAAGGAGGCTGCCTAGGGAAAGGCAGAGGCTCAGTGCTCCTCCTGTTCTACTGCTGGAAATGAGGGATGCAGTCCTTCTGCCTGAGTCCCTATGTAGCCTCCCAGAACTGAACTCTTCTGAGGTCTCAGTCCTAAGATTAGAAATATGAGATGTATGAGCTGGTGGGTGCAGCATAACAGCCCACTCAGCCTAGCACTTTTTCAAATCCCATTATCTTATAATGACTTTCACTTCATCAAGAGTGTTACAAAGGCTGACAATGACTTTGCACCTTTAATTGCCTGAGAGTGTGTAAAACGGAATAGAGGCTTCAGAGCTTCTAGGATAAGGAAAATACACTAACACAATGGGATCTGGTTCACAACAGGGTTCTTTCACACACAAAAATGCACAAAGACTTTGGTTCATATTTTACATAAGATCAAACAAAGAAAATGGAGTAAGATTCTGTGTTCAGCAGGTGGGAACTGTGAAAGTGATGAAAATCAGCTCATTCAGTGGGTTAACTTGGGTTCTCTCTCAGATGAAGGACTGGTCTTTAACAACACACAGTGATGCACAGCGATTCTTCACTTAGTTTGGGAGGTAGAAATCTAAAGATGATAATCCGTCTCATCCATGCTCCAACTGCTCTCTAACTACCTGAAATGTTTTTCTGCTTCTGCTCAGAAAATTTCGGGAAGCCATTACAATTTTAGCAATATGAAGGTCTGACAAGAACTGAAGACGGGTAGAGTTAGAGAGAATCAATATATCAAGTGTTATCAAAAAGCAGATACATAGGTTCATGACTACTTGTATTTTCTCACTGTGTTGACTGAAACACAAGATTAAAGAAATCAATTAAAAACTGATGCATCATGTCCAACTTGCTGCAGCAGGGGACTGAAGAAAATGGGACCCACTTGCAAAATTCACAGGGATGACTCTTCTGCTCTTGAAGCACACAGGAAGGAACTCAAAGAGCAAAGAGGACTGAAACAGAAGATGTGATCTGGCAGCAGCAGCCTTTCCATGCTGAAGTATTGACTTCCATTCTTACTCTCCAGTTTTCAAGTCTCTGCTCCCTATATACTCATATATGGGAACAATGGAGCTGGATAAAGCAGCGGCTGCAAACCTCCATTTTGCAGATCCCAAGGGATGCTTCTAAAAAGGTGTGTGAAAAGTAACTAAGGAAAGCAAGTTAGTGCCAACAGGCCTCCGTGTCCTCCGAACCGTGCTCAGATGTCCCCAGTGGAATAAAACTTAGCTGCCTGTTGGAGAGCTTTTGTCAATAGGTGTCACTGTCACTGCTTTGCTCTTCCTCACTCAAATCACTTCTTTCATCAGCAGCTAGGAAACAGCCTCTCCAAGCAGACTTCACTGATTTTACAGGTAGGCACCGGTACTTATTCCATCTTCTGTCCCTTACCATCTTTCTCTGCTAATTTCAGTGCTTCTAAACCTCTCAAGCAACAGGCCTGCTGTGATTTCTCTCAGGAAGCTAGCACACAGCCTATTGCCAAAAGAAGCCAAGTCTTTCCACCTTATATTTGGAAGACAAGGATGAACACTGGGTATGCAAACCCCTGCATTTGCTGAATTTCTTGCTGGCACGAAGGGCCTGGCTCCTTTGTATGGTCTCAACAGTCAAACCAGAGCCAGGAGCAATGGAGTATATTCCACCAACATTGCAGAGGCTTACAGAATAGAACTTTACAAAGTCCTGGCATGATTTATGACTACTAGTTTGGGTTTGGGGAATTAATGAGAACAAGGAACTCCATCTGTTGGATGTGTTGCGTACAGAGAGGGTCTGACCTGCAGCTCCTGTTTTACTTAATATATGGTAATCTATGCAACTTTCCCATTCATCAGTAAACACCCAGCATCCATGCAGATTCTTCTGTCTTTTTAAGTGAGGTCCTGTACTAAAATTTGTCACCTTTCTAACTGCATGCAAAGCATGCAGTTCCATGGGCTCAGGGGGGGTTCCTGCCTCCTGAATGCAGGTAAGTCATACATTGGTGTACTGGAGCTTGCATGGAAAAAATAGAAATACACTAAACCGAAGTATTCAGCAAGGAAACTCTTTGTTCACAGTGGTCTGCAGCACCGTCTAATACTGTCATACAGAAACGTGCCAAAGCAGTTCCAGCAAAGTATTGCCATGCTATTCAAAGTGTGGAGGAGGTATATGGCAAAGCCATATGGCAAAACCATGGATTATTTACAAGCCTTAATGAAGTCCGCCAGTACAGGGAAGGGGTCACATCAAAAAGGAGCAGGGGAACTACTGTGATACAAGCAGCAAAAGCAGAACTAAGCTCTAAATCAGTTTGGGTTACATGAAACAGCATTGTGCCCTCTCCAACTGGCAGGTTTATGTGTTACATGAGGCCACCCAAAACATGCAAGACAGCCATATCAAACCCCAGACTTCAACCAGGCTGGGCTGCACTGTCACTGGTTCTGGGCTCAGCTGTCCCTGCATCTCCCCAGGGCATGGGATGCAACACAGCAAAGAGCACTGGGGCTGCCAGCTCCAGGAAGGGGCAGCACTGCTTTTCCAGCATGTTTGGCAGGGGTTAAATGGTGATGAACATGACCTTGCCCATTCTAAGGCCATTAGGGATTGCAGCTTAGAGCTCAGCTGAGTCTTTTTCCAGTCCCTTACCTTGTTCGTGCCATCACATTGTTCTTCTTGGGCTGCTGATTAACTGGGCTTCCCATGTTGCCATTCTTCAGGGAGCCCTTCCGAGCCAGCTCTCTCTGCTTCTCTGCATATGGGATATGAAGGGAAAAGCAAAATCAGGGCAACAGCCTGGCTGGCCATCATACAGCTGTAGAAACCCAGATCTGACGCCTGCAAAAAGCATAGCAGAATTAATAGCGAAGTATGTAAGCTATCCACCTCCCAAGGAGGGACACTGCAAGAGCAGGATGAGCTGTGTCCCACTGTGTCCAAAGTCACTAGGGGGAAAACTCATGTACTTTGCCTCACAGTAGCTTCTTGAGAATGCCACATGAAGATGCTCATGGAGCTTCTGGATGAGACCCAGACCCAGCTGAGGCAGAGAAAGGACAGAGGACTTGTCTCTACCTGCACCCAGATGCTGCGTAGAACAGAGGACTGTGCTTTGTGCAAGGCAAGGGAGTTTATCCTTCTACCTTTTCTCCTCTTATTGAGGCTGCTGCAGAGAGGACCAGTGGGGACAGAAAAGCAGCACCATCATTTAGTGTTAGTCCAGCCCTGCTTGACACCATGCCTGAGTTACTACTGTTTCCCTAGACGGCAACTCACCAGACTAACACACCCTACATCAGAAAGTGCTGCAGCCTTTCCTGCTTCTCCTCCTGGCAATCTGTGATGTCCCCTGTGTGGCTTTCTCTTTTATCTCACATTGATTCTTGGGAACATGCCTTCTTTACTAAAAAAAACCCAAACAAACAAGCGAAACATTTTGCAACTGTGTTTTTAAACAGCATATTGTTCGCATAAATTTTCAGATATGTTTTACTTACTACTGAAATGTACCTCAAAGCTGACAGTATGGCAAACTTTATGTATTCAGTGTAAAAGGGGATTTAAATTAGCTTCTCTTTTAGGACAGATTGTTTTAACTTCTCACCACAGGATCACAACTAGAACTCAGGTCCTAAAGCTAAACAGGTACACAGTGCTCTATTAGTACAGCCCTGACTCCAGCAGGGATAGGTGCCCATGGATGATGGGCTTTCATACAAACTCATATTCAGGTTTCTGTTTCAAAGTCCTTCCTTGTTTCCTGTGGGCAGCCAGTTGAGTTGAGTTCACAGTTAGTTACAGAAGTGCAGCTAACTGCCCCAGTCTCATTCCACACCACCAGGCAAGGCTTGTAGGGAAAGCTGAGCATGGAGCCAGTAAGGCAGGAAAGGGACCAATTTAAAAACATTCACCAGAGCACTGGGAAAATATTGGGAACTAATTTGGTGGCATGCCTGAGTAACAGGGGTTTACCATACTGCTTGCTGAGGAACCTGAAGAGTGGAATTGGTTTTGCTTCCCCTGTGGTGTGTGGAATATGCTGACATACTGCAGATTCTATTTGCCTCGGAGAGGGAAAAAGAGAGCACTTTTTCCCCACTTGTCACGGAAATGCAGCATGCCTACCAGGGTGTGCCAGTGCAAGGTCTCTGCCCCTTCCATACAGGTAACAGTAGGGGGCACATGTCCAAGGCTGCCTTTTTTGAGGGACAAATAAGCTGCAGAGATGCCTCATGATAATGAGAGTGGCTGAGGAACCTGCAGAGAAGAGTACATGCTCCTATGAAAGATGTTCAGCTCTGCTGACAGGAGAGGTGAATAAATGCTCATTGAACTTGGCAGGAAAAGGATCGGATTAATAACTCTCTGTGGCATGAGCAACAAAGACTGATATAAGATTGAAGTCAAAACCTTAAATCAGGGTTAATTTCTCTGGACTGGAACTTGCAAATTCATTGGTTATCTCTGTCTCCAGCATAAAAGGCTGGCATTTTGCAGGCCATGTGAATTTTGGTATTCAGACACAGGGATAAAGGGTGATTCATGGAGGCAAATGAGTACAGCCCTAAATACAATGCAAGTTTCACCCATTCACACCAGAAGCTCCATCACTGATCACAAATACACTGTGCTGATACAACATGCCAATGCTTTAAGAGGGTGTATATCATATAGCGCACCTGACCCAAAACCAAGGTTACAGGTTTCATTTTCTGTCAAGGCAGTTAAGGCATGTCTGAACGTTTTAAATGGAGCGGCACTCTCTGCTGTCTATTGATTGCCTGGTACAAGGACTAATGCTCTTCTCCAACTCAGATTACTCATTCAGCTGATCAATCTGGACTTTCACTAAGCCCCTTTTTCCTTCAGTAGGTCTCTCCGTGACTATTTCTGTGCTATTACTGAGTCCCATCACACCATGTAGGTCTGAACAGCATGAGATTTCCTATTTAACACTTTCTTTTGCTTATTTAGTGGCTTGGAGTGAAAAATCTCAATGCATTGCACTTGCGGTAGGAACATCCATGCTTGTGTCCCCAGCCAAATTTCTTCAGCATGAATCAACAGTTCATCTCCCTCCTGGATGCTATGAATCCTGCGGCTGTAGTGGCTAAATCATGATTGCTTCCAAGGTAGATGGGAGGTCTACTCAGCCCTGGTGTGTCAGGAAAAGTTCCCAACATGGTGAGGATATGCATGACTTACGTCATGCTTCAAGGCAAGGAAACCTAGTATTTGAGCTTTACAAGTATTAGGACCTAATGCTGCTTCCACCATCACTCAAGGGAGCTTTTGGGTGCCCATCTCTTGCAGTAGTTCTAGGCTATAAATTCCAGCTTTGCACACCAACCTTCAGGTCCATCCCAAAGGAGGAAGGAGTTTTTCAGCGCCTGTTGTCTGCATGGTGCTTCCTTCTGGTGTAGCAGGTGGAGTTTGTGAACCCTATTTCTAGGCAGTGAGCTCCTTCCCTCTGTTCTTCTAGAAATGTGACTGTTTTAGGCATTTCTGAAGATGTTACTTTCAAGGTCCAGCATTTTAACAAACCCTCCGTAATTTCACAAATTAGTATTTCTCATAGCATCTGCAATCAGACGCACACCCAAGAAAGAAAAGACAAGGTGAAAGAAGGAACAGCAACCTAGCCTTGATAAGTAAATGGCATTTTTGCTTAAAATGTCCCATATTGGCTGGTGCTACACCCACATAAGCATGAATCCTAAGCTCACAACCCTTCACTTACCCAGTTGTGCTAAGCTTTTATGAAACCTGGCAATTGTGTGTCCGGGCAATTCACTGGGAATGAAAAGCCAAGACACTCTTTCCTTCTCGGTCATCCCAGACTCTCTGATGTGGTAGTCAAGCATTCCCAATTGGACTTAGATGAGACCGGTGCTCCCATGTGTCTCCAGCAGTCTCAAAGCCACTGCTTAGCTTGAAACACTAAGAGCATGGGCCCACCAGAGAGGATAGGCATAGTCTGTCCTCAGCACTTGGTGGCTTCTGGTGCTGGCTATTGAAGGGGTTTCCATGTCTGTAACTGCCTGCGCCGCCTGCAGTGTTCCACTACTCATAGAGAACTTTGGGAAGGCAACAGAGCTTGATGAAAAATTGACGCTGGCCCTATAAAACTGCCTAATCCTGTACTACTTTTGGGCACCAGAAGGATAAGGAAGGGTTAAAAGGCACTCCTGCCCAATACAGAGAAAATGGGATATAAAAGAACAACTGAAAAAACCTCAAGACTGTGATTTAAAGCCACTGGTTATTTTGTGTTCAGTGAGTTGGCTGCTGCTGATCAATGAAAAGCTAATTCACCAGAGATACAAGGTGAAGGATAGAGACCTGGAGATGGGGAAGCCAGTATGAAACAAAGCTGCTCTTCAGCTGCTGCAGAGAAATTACTAACTAACTGGCACTAAAACACCAGTGTAACAGCAGAGCTCCAATACTGCTCTTTATATGGCAATTGCAAGTATTTGAAATATGTTGATTAGCTTTCATTTCACTTGGCTGTTCTACTTTTTATCATTCTACCTAGTGAAATATGCACCCTCCTGTGACGCCCCTTCCCATGAAATAGTTATGGGTGACCAAGCACACTGTGAGTACACGTGTGATGGCTTGCAGAGCCAACAGGCAATCATTAGCAATACCAGCAGTGCAGATACAGCTGGAGGAGAGAAAGCTTTAACCAAATTCAGGTTCCTGCAGGCTTTTCACTAATTTTCCAGTCAGACACTTCTTTGAAGCAGTAGCATAAAGCAGAGGAGGTTGGAAGGGCATGAAGCAGCCTGTGTGTGCCTTTGACATTAGGATGCATGCTCAATTAGGAGTCTGAACATTCTGTCTTATCATTAGCAGGGCTGCTGTGTTGAGTAATATATTGGGTTTGCAGGGCAAGGTTTTTGCAGCAGCAGGGCTACAGAGGGGGCTCCTGTGAGAAGCTGCTAGAACCTTCCCCTATGTCTGATACAGCCAGTGCCAACCAGCGCCAAGGCTGGCTGAACTGAACACAGTCCCCCTTCTCCATCTCCCTCCTTTACTTGGTGCGGATATAGGTAGAGAAATCAGGAGTGAAGTTGAGCCAAGGAAGAAGGGAGTGATGGGGAAGGTGATTTTATGACTTAGTTTTATTTCTCATTACTCTGATTTGGTTGGCAATAAATTAAATTAATTTCCCTGAGCTGAGCCTGTTTTGCTCATGACAGTAATTGGTGGATGTTCTATTGGTGAATGTTCTCTCCCTGTCCTTACCTCAACCCATGAGCTTTTCATTTCTCTCCCCTGTCCAGCTGAGGAGGTGAGTGACAGAGCGGCTTTGTTGGGTACCTGATATCCAGCCAGGGTCAACCCAGAACAGGTAATCTACCTGCTCCATGCTTGAGTGGAGCAAAGCAGCATTAGTTTCTGTTCCAGTGGAGAGCCCTGTGAACACAGACAGCTGTGCTGTCAGCACGATGCATGGGAATTCTGCTACACCAGTTCCATTTAAGCTACTCCTGGTCATTGTGTCAGAAGAGGAACACACAGAGAGACACGTGTGTGTACATGCGTGTTTGTATGTAGAGAGGGGTTCCAGTGTCCTTTTGACACCACAACAAGGCTCTGAAGAGCAGGCAGGACAGCCTTTCTTGGGGACCTGCAACCACATCACATCATGCCCCTCCTTTCTTGTCCACTTTAAGACACTTTGTCCCCTTATGACGTTAAAATAATATAAAGAAAGAACATGAATCTGCTCAATGAGCAAGCTGCTACCTTTGTGCTAGCCTCAAGCTAGTCTGACCCCATCTGAGTCATTCAGCATCTGTTCTGAGTGCTGCTTAAATGTAAGCTCTACTGGTTAACAAGACAACAGCCAGAGAAGCTCAAAAACCTTTCAGTAAGGCAGCAATAATACCTATGTATAACAGAGCAAAGGAAATGCATTTTACAGATGTAATCAGGATCAGAACTGTCCCAGCCTTGCATCCTGTCTGAAGAGATCTCATATTATAGCTGTATGCAAAGATCCTCATTAAGATGGTGCCCAGCATGCTAAACACTCAGCTAACCATTCCAGTGTGCTTCACCTACCCAACTTAGGATGTGTCAGAGGATGGGCATGCTGACAAATGAAGCATGGTCCCACAGGGAACCTCTGTTACAGAAAGTAATGTCTAAGTCGAGAGGAGCTGAATTCTCCCCTTACTACCTGGAACAGCTACAGCCCTAATGGACGATTTCAAGCACTGCTGTTTAGTGCAATTTAAAATAGTTATCTATTCAGCTGGCTGGATGACTAGCTACTTTACAATGGGGGAAAATAGTAATGGAGTATGTGAAGTAGAATGGACTTAACATGGATGATTTATGTCAAAAATCAGACTTGAATAAATACTTAAAATTATTCCTCTAGTTTCAGTGTTTAAACAAAAGCACAACCAGTTTTAATAATATATTCCTGGTTTTAAAAAACTGAACAGCTTCTTTGGTACAAGTTACTATGAAGAGGGGACATTGATTTTCCCTACACTCTGCCCCAAACCAGAAATGGCAAAATTAGCCACATGCTTCAGTCTCTTTCTCCTTTTGCGACATCTCACAAAGCAGACAACCCAGAATTTGGTCAACATCACCCTGTACTATGCTGAAGAACTATTTGGAGGGTCAGATCCCCCAAATTTATGGTTCTCATTTGTCCCAGGATAGTGAGTGTCTCTGGCTAAGGTCAGACAGTGGTGAGTGGAGAGTGGTTTAGGATGCCGCTGCCTCTCACTTTGCTCCCTGACTACATGCATCTCCTTCAACCGAGGCAGCCTCATCAGCACAAACACCATTCAGTGGCAGATGAGGCTGATTCACTTCCTTTGCACTGTGGGTTGGAAGCATGCAGGTGCTGACTGCTCCTGTCTCTTTGCTAAAAGCTGCTGGCTGAACCTCACTAACTCAACTGCTTGTGACCTCCCTGACCAGAAGGAGATGGAGCTTCCTTCTATGGGCACACTGCATTGTAGGTCCATGGGATTTGCTGCAGTGGGAAGACAAAGAGAAATTAATTCGGCGTGACAGAGTGGTATTTTTCCATCTTCAAGGTCTATAAGATGAGATTTGGGGACGTATTTGCCTTTCTGTTCCCCACGGTCAGCCAAACCATTTCAGAGGCTGAGGTCTGCAGTGATTCCCTGATGAATTCTACCTTCTCAAGCAAGCTGAGAATTTAAATGACACAGTAAATAAAATTAATCTGTCTGTTCATATCCCACTGAGTGATGAACAGAGTCATGAGCAAACAGAGGGAAAAAAACCAAAGTGATGACTACAACTTCCTCTTCAAGTCCAAATACTGTTTTCAGCTCACTTGCATCATTTAGCCCAGGGACATTAGCATGTGTCTGGTTAACACTCAAACCTTCACTAACGTTCACCTCTAACAGAGAGTATTTGTCAGTGAGGACTGTGTCACTTCTTGGAGAGATTCCAGGGTACATACATCAATAGGAGCTTTGCCTGCAGGCTGTATAGAAAGGGAGGTATAAGAGAGCTGTGCGCTGGAGCCATCCTGATCCCACTGAGGGCTGCACTCCCGGGGGAGATCTGGAGAGTGTATATGTGACCACATGCATGGCATTAGTGCAGCTGATGGCTGTGCCTCCCTGCATCCCAAAGAACAGAAAAATAGCAGGTTTTTTTTACTAACAGGGATAGCAGAAGCAGAAGGGATCTCTCTGTGGCCAGCTTTCTGCTCTCAATATAGGGAAAATGGTTTCAAGATGACAAGTACTGGGTGCCAGTGCTGATTATTCAGGACAGGCCATCTGAATCTGAATCTTAATCAGGATGGTTTCTCCTAGCTTCAGAAGAAACTGTTGAGATATATGACCTGGTTTCAGCTAAGTTATAATTACTTTTCTTCCTAGTAGGTAGTACAGGGCTGTGCTGGCTTTAGTGAGAGAACAATATTAACAACACATGGATGTTTTAGCTGTTGCTGAGTAGTGATTACTCTAAATCCAGGACTTTTCCCTTTCCCATTCTGTGAAGAGGGGCACAGGAAGCTGGCAGGGAGCACAGTCAGGGCAGCTGACCTCAATTAGCCAAAGGGGTATTCTATATAACATCTTGCTCAGTATATAAACTGTGGTGAACTGTTTGAGAGCCACTGATTGCTGGTTGGGGCTGGCCTGGTCATTGGTTAGTGCATGGTGAGCAATTGTGCATCACTTGAGTTTCCTGAATTTTTTTCTGTTGTTGTTGTATTTTTTTCTATTATTATTAATTATATTTTACTTATTTCAAATATTAAACTGTTTTTATCTCAATCCATTAATATTACCTTCTTCTGATTCTCTTCCCCATCCCACCTTGGGGAGACCTTGGGCAACTGATTACACAGTATTTAGCTGCTGGCTAGGATTAAACTATAACAATGGTCAGACAGCTAAGTTATCCAACTCCCACCTTGGGCTAGATGTAGTATTTTTAGCTTAAGTACATCACTTTTGCTGACTCACCCAAACTTGTGGTAATTAGTGAACTACATCTAATTGTGAGACCTGGCTAGCAGGCACACAAATCTGTCTGCCAAGGTCTCTCTTGGACCAGGTTTTAAACATCCAAGTAGCTGCATTTCCCTATGTTTTGTTGATCTGGCTGCTGTTCTGTCCCTTTGGCATGGCTGATAGTTGGCACAAACAACAATGGGTGTTGGGTGGTTTTAGCTCCTTTCAGCTTCCAAGAAGGCCTGACCAGACAAAGAACTGGTAAATAACATAGGGAGTACAAAGGTAATGTTTGCATCTCTTATTCAAGGATACAGCTCTTTAGCTTCTAGAGGAGCTACTACAACAAGGGCTCAGTGCACTGCATGCACAGTAATACAGGGCTCATACTGGGGCAGTGCTCACCTAAAGCACTGCCTGCACAAGTTATAGAGAGGTCTATGATGGTCTGGCTGATGTTACTTTTTGCATTTCCCCTCAGAAAACACACCAAACCAAAGCACCATGCTATTTGTTAGCAGAGAGGAGGATGGTCCTGACCAAAGACATCACCTACTTACATTACAAGCATCTCCAGAAGTGGTTTTATGTTCTAGCAACCATGTTCCAATCTCCTAGCCATGCTATCCCATCCCCAAAGCTCATCTATCTGACCCTCATATGATTATAGAAAGGAGCGACTTCTCCGTTTTGGGGCTTTGGTGCGTAGGAGAGCAGGGCATCCATTCAGTTAGCCATCTAGCAAAGAAAATCTTACAGCTTCTCCCCTTAGGCAAAAAAAAAAATGCATCACTATTTTGAACACTATTAAGAGCATTTTACCTCTTCAAGGCACCACATAATCACAAAACATCTTTCTTACAAGTAAGTTGTGGTTTACTTCCAGGAGAAACTATTTAACTGCTTTACCTCAAAGCCATGTAGAGCATCTGTGGCAGTAGGGAAGCACAAAACCAGGATTCCCAGCTCCCAGTCCTTTTGCCTGCGCTCTCTCTGCAGCCATTTTAGACAGGTTGTGACTGTGTAGCAGCCAGCAGCAATTCATCTCCCTTAATCTCTGAACATCCTTCTGTACTGATTTTAAACACATCTGTTGCAACTCCCAGCTCACAAGGACATCCTGTTGTGATTCGACCTCTGCTTTTTCACTTAATTTTAAGAGTTGAGACTTTCATTTCTAATGGCCGCAAAATACTGCATAAAAAGATTTCAGTTATCACCGTCAAACTGGAATATATGAAGCATCAGTTTAATTTTTAATTCTTTTTCATTTTCCACATTCACCTTCGGAAAGGGATTTATTTGATATTTTCGTGTACTTTTCAAGGAATATTTTTCCTGCCAGCAAGAAGCACGAAGTCAGACAAATGGGGAAGTGTTTGCATCCTGACAAACCCAGCTAAAAGGTTTCAGTTTATAAACTGAACTCTACAAGATGTAATCCATAAAGCTCAAATACTCTGTCCATTAACGTATTTTAAAGGGACAGAGAGAATGAAGTTATTTCAACTAGAAAGAAACTTCTGCAAATACCCCATTTCTACCCAACGGAAGAGAGGTTTACATCAAAACCATTTGCTGGACCCTGCTGAATGTCTGTTAAGTGCAATTTTACTCTCTTCATTTAAATAGCTCTTGCCATTTAAAGCATCACATGCTAATGGCATAATCTGCCAGATAAACAGCGTTAATATTAGCGCCCACATCACATTTGTTATGGGTCCTGATGTTCTGTGAAGCAGCATTAAGGTCATGGAGGCATGTAGTTAAGTATGGTGTATATTTAGGAGAGTAACAATACAGACTTGCTTAGCTGAATATTCACAGCCTTTGATTACTCAGGAGATCATCATATAGTGCATATTTGTATAATAAACACTTGAATAGAGTCTGATGTGAGTAGGCTTGAACTGCATGCACATTTAGTCAAATGTCCACACTTGCATGAGTCTAAAATGCACATTAAATAACTGACCTATGGCAGAGAGCATGTGTTTGATAGCCTATATGAAAGATAGATTTAGTTCATTTGAGATATACTGTAATTGTGAAAGCTTTCACTGGCCAGCAGATACCCTTGTTTGCAATGACTTGTTGAGTTCTCATCTAGTAGCCAAAACAAATAAGGACAGAAGTGCTAATGGCACACGCAGCCCAAGAGCTTGGAAGGGACCCACAGCTCGCTGACTCCAGCTTCCTGCTTGGAAAGAATCCTTGGAATTATTCTTGTTGCCAGAACTGGACTGCAGCTGATGCCCCCAGCTGTGTTTCTGGCTCTGATTTAGCACCAAAAAGTTATATATTTGATCCATTCTTCTTTATCACCCTCTGCACTGGGTTTTTACAACCCTGTGCATTTGAAACGAAATTCTCTATTTTCTATTGAATAAAATGAAAGCAGATGGAGAAAGGCAATGGTGCTGGTTAATGTGGTGAATGGATGGATATTCCTCACCCCACCACGATTTGAGAGATCCTGGCTCTGCAGTAAGATACCTACTGTTTGCTTCCCTGGAAAAGAGAACGAAAGAGTGCTATTAACTCTGCTCCCCACAAGAGGACTTTCAGGCATTGTTTCACTGAATGAATTGCCTGTTTATTATGAATCTCTATGGGAGAACAGGATATGTACAGCCCAGGGTGCCTCTTCCTGCTATTCAATTTATCATCCCAGTTCTGGGTACTTGGATCAGCAGTGGCTCAGAAAAAAAGAGCCATCCTGCACAGCAAACCTGCACCCTTAACAGGATTACTGACCTGATCTCTCCCTTAGTGTGATTGCCATTGTCTGGGAAATTTGACAAACAGCCTTAGAGCTCAATTAGTTATTTAATAAGTTTATGATTAACCAATCTGCTGATTAAACTTTCATTAATTAGGTTGGCAGAAATTCTATTTAGAGGGATAGTGGCCCCTAATTTAATAATTTTTTTCTTGGAGCAGGGTCAGGGATCTCTGAGGGCCCCTGTGTATGGCATATCCTGGCAATTCTCTCTCCTGCTGCAGCCAGTGCCTGCAAAAGTTGTTTGGAGGCACCTGGGGCATCACTGGGGCATGGTGACCCTTGGGACAGCTTGACATTGCAGTCTGGTTGCTACACATGATGCAGCTCAAAGACTCTTGCTCCTCTCTTCTGAAGTCTCGCCAGTGTGGAGAGAGTCAGGCAGGGTTTATCTAGGGCAGCCGCAGACCTCACAAGTACAGTTTCAAAGAACCTACACTTATTTTGATACCCATGCTGCTCTCATCTGGGTTGGGGTGGGTGGCCCACCCCAGGGAGGAGCAGGGACTCCTTTCCTCTTTCTTTTTGTGAAGGGTTTAGAGGAAGCTGATGGCTTCATCTCTGGCTCTGTCCTTTGCCACGTGCTCTGAAGGATGGAGCTCATCGGGTGCTGCAATCTGTTCCTTATAGGGTGTCTCAACAGAGGGGGCAGTTTGTTGCCACTTTTCTCCTCCCTGCTAGGGAGCTAGGACCCTGCTTTGGTAGAGAAGTCAGAACTGGGCTCAAAGATTAATGCAAATCCATCTTAAACAATTAAACCTTTTCCTATCCCCAGTGGGATGCCCTGTCTTCTTTCTCAGGTGGGTTTGCTATTTGCCAGTCTTAGCCAGTAGAGGATGGTGGAAGGGATGCTATGATGCAGTTGCCAGCTATTTTATGTTCCATAATGTCCTTCTCCTTCCAGATGCAGGGCTGAGCGCCTGGCAGCTGCCTTTTCCTTCCACCTCTCAAAGGGGCTAGTGTCAAAACACAGCCATGCCTCAAATGACAGAGGCAAACAGGACTGGCCAGGGAAAATTTGTGTTCCTGCTGAAACCCCTGAGAACAGGGCTTGAAAGACAACATGAAAGATAAGGCTGCTGGCTGCATCTGCTTTGAATGCTGCAGGAGG
>JAOEHY010040122.1:0-19687 GCA_025447955.1 Psilopsiagon aurifrons | reverse complement strand
AAATTCTTTACTGTGAGGGTGGTGAGGCACTGGAATGGGTTGCCCAGGGAAGTTGTGAATGCTCCATTGATGGCAGTGTTCAAGGCCAGGCTGGACATAGCCTTGGGTGGCATGGTTTAGTGGGAGGTGTCCCTGCCCAGGACAGGGAGTTGGAACTGGATGATCTTAAGGTCCTTTCCAACCCTGACTATTCTATGATTCTATGTACCATGCTGAGGCTCGAGGTAAAGATGAATGGATTGCAATGGCTACACAGGAGAAGCTGGAGATGGTTCTTTGAGCAAATATATGAATACTTGGATCTACCTGCCAAGAATGTACTTGTTTCCATTCCTTTCCTCTTGTAGCTGGACCTGGAGAGGGGATGCAAATGTTGTTTACGGGCATGCTTTTTCTTTAGGTCAGTTTGGAAAAAGGCTGTGGGGAATGCTCCAATGTTTTAAAATCTGATGAACAATTCCCAATTCTCCTTCTGGAAGAAGATTCAAAACTGCAGCTATTTTGCACAGCACCAGACCACGACATCCCATTTCCATGATGATGCAATAAATGCTTACCCCCAGGCACAAGCTTTTCAGCCAGGATTCAAGCAATAATTAAAGCTTTTTGAACGACAGCTATGTTTAACAACTGGAGAAATGGGATCAGACTGTTCAATTACTGCTGTGACTTTACAACTTCTCAAATAAAACCTTGTCTTGGTTAATATATGGGATCTATAAAACCAGCTTTATTTTCCTTCAGTGTGACCTGTTTTATAGAGATTGACTGCCAACTGGAACAGAAAAAGAGAAGTGCCAAAAGTTTGAGGTTTGAAAGATAAGGAGAAGTGCCAGAGGTGCTGCACACAGCAGATCCCAAATGCAGTGACTGGTATGCGCTGTAGTCTTCCCTGGAGAAGCCACTACCTTGTCACTGCCAGGACTGAAATGACTGTCAGGGAACAGGCAAAGCTCCCTCTTAATTGCAGCCAAGAGTCACAGATCCAGAAGCCTCTTTGCACAACCAGTCCCACCATCCGCACAGCAGCTTAATTCCTGGTCCTAAAACTCCATAAAGCAGTGGTGTTGGTTGGTATAAGAGGATGGTGGTATCCCTGATCCCGAGTTGACATACTGAGGACAGATGAAGCTGCAGCAGAGTTGCTTCTAAGAGTCTGCTCACCAAGGCAACAGCCTCTTTTGCATGTGCTCAGCACAGGTCCATACTGCTCCATGAGACCTGCTTCAGTCAGTCCTCACTCCACGCAACCTTAGTGGTTTCTTCTGTGTTGTCCCTTGCTTTTGGGAATTGCTCCTCCCCAGGCCTCTGAACCAAAAATGATGGACATGATGAAGTCTGACAGTTACTAACTGGGCAAAAATTGTGCTTAGTTTGTTACTGCTGCTTCCATCCTTCCTCTTCTCCACCATTTCATGCAATTCATCTCCCTAACTGGCACATTAAGAGCTTGGCCATGCAAGTGGTGCTTTAGCTGCATCACTTGCTGGGCCTGGCACACTGGGCTCCGTCTGCCAGTAATGCTGTCAGCTATACTTGCAGTCACGACTGTCCCTGCCTGGCTTCAGAGAAGGGCTCCTTGGGTTTCTCTGGTCACGCTCAGCTGAGTTTTGCACCCAAGACCACAACAGTACCCTCACCTAACCAGGACCCTGTTACTGACATGACATGATATTGATGACATCCTCATCTATTCTGCTCTCCTGTGGCACACCAAAGTTTGCGTGTTTTTCTGAGCTCCAAAGGCTCCTTTAAGATCTCAGAGAAGCAATGTGAAGTTTAACACGGTGCTGTGAGCATGCTCTGTATGTAAGGAGCGCGGATAAACAAGTATCAGCAACAATCTGTGTATTATTTCTGTTTGGGCCTTAGCTGCTGATGGAGCATTTTAGCTCCAACACTCAATAAGCAGAGAGTAACCTTTCCCAGCTAACAGCTGAGTGTGCAGCACGGAGAAGACAAAGGACAAGGCCATGTCACTGAATAATCAGAACAAATTCAATTAACCACCAGGTACAGTTTAAGGCTCATCATTAATAAATCAAACATATTAAAAAATATTATCGTCCCATACTGTCCACAGATGCTGTGACCTGCTCTGGAGCCAGATTACATTAATTACACTGGACTCTACCTGCTTCCATTGGGTGCTATGCCTAAATTCATCTACCTATGGAAACATCAAAAGGAATTACAGAAATAGTAAATCCTGGATAACTTAGAATCAGGGAAATATTCCCCTGCAGTGGGCCAGAGGATCAGGTGGAAACTACATTTAAGGACACAGGTTTCTGAGAAGCCAGAAAAAAGCACTGGTGCCATTTTGTGTGTTGTTATGTCAAAGATGCCAACACCTGAGCAGGCAGACTTGTTAACTCGGCTCGTGTTAGTCTTTTCACTTTCAGGAACAAGGTGAATATCACCTTTTGGACATCACTCTCCTTTAAACCAGTTTTCTAAGTACTTGACAGAGAACAGTGATATAATGAGAATTCTGAACAGACCATCAGCCTATCACTGCTGTGGTGCTGCCTGCTGGGGTTAGGCTTTGCTAGACCAAGGAGTTTTTATTCTCATCACTACTTTAATTACTGAATTTTTCCTTCCTTCTGTCAGAGAATCTCAATTATGTAGTTGATTTGTTTTGCCTCACAACCTCTGAGCTGCTTCTCCTATGTAAGGTGGCAGACTATGTTGGGTCAGGACAAAGAAAACCTGTGATTTGGAGCTCTGGTCTTCTCTTCAGGCAAAAAGCCCCATTCAGACACCAGACACTTTGGCCTATTCTTGGTACAAAGTAAAATAATTTGTGTAGAAGCAGATATTCAGGGTTAGCTCCTTCCTGGACCATCATACCTGTAGGTACTGTAAAAAGCTGGAGTGGCTAAAGGATGGCCAGATAAGTTTAAATTTGGGTTCAAACTTAAACAGGGGAAGTTTAGTTAAGATATGAGGAAGAAATTCTTCACTGTGAAGGTGGTGAGGCCCTGGAATGGGTTACCCAAGGAAGTTGTGAATGCTCCATCCCCGGCAGTGTTCAAGGCCATATTAGACAAGAGTCTTGGGTGATGTGGTTTAGTGAGAGGTGTCCCTGCCCACGGCATGGGGGTTGGAAGTAGATGATCTTATGGTCCACTCCAACCCAAACTATTTTATAATTCTATAATGTCCAACAAAATTATTCAGCTAACTTAAAGCTTCTTCCTTCATCACCTTTTAACTGAATGCGTATTAGCCAAGACTGATGCGTACAACACAAGATGTGTTTACTGGCTTGTTAAGTCTGTGGGCTCCCTGCAACACGTCATGGGAGGGGTGCACATATGATGATGGAGGAATGGGAAAGACCACTAAAACACTGCTGGGGTGGCAAGCAACTTGTAGTGACAGAAATAGTAAGCTCATTTGGTGAACAACGTGCCACATCATGCTCATATTCATGTACTTACGCTTTGCTCCTGGGATTTGCTGACTGGTACCTCCCTTCCTTCTGTCTCACCCACTAACACACTCCCTCCTCCCCAGAGCACTCTGCTAAACTCGAGTGAATTGCTTTCTTCCAGTTTCTATTAATGACTTTACTGTTTACTCAAGCCTGTGTCAGATACAGTGTCTCACACCCCTCTTCCTTTCTGCCCCTCTATTTCCCCTCTATCTGATCTGCAATAACATGCCTGCCACAACTATTTTCATGCCCTCATATTTTGTTGTTCTGTCTGCAGACAGCCCAACTACCCTTAATGTGATGCAACTGTTCATTCTCTCATCCCCTCCAAAAAGACCCTGGAGATACCATACAGGAAGGATGCTACAATAAATTGTGTATGCAATTGCTCTTATAAATGGGAAGAGTAATAACACATGAAATAATGTTTAAATAAATTCCTCCCAAGCCTCATGAGGCCTCTGTGAGTGGTAGGCTACGCTTCCATCTTAAAATCAATAGCAGTGCTACACTGCCACTTTACTCTGGCTTCCACACCACCATCCACCTCCCCTCATATAAAATACACACGGTGTTCAAGGAAATGGGTGCTCCTAGGGGAAGAACATGGCTTTGTGCACTTAAGGTAATGATGTCACTTGAGGTCGCAATGTAAACTGTTAAGGATACGGGAATCTGCAGTTTTGTCAATAGAAGTGGAACCTGGGGACCCAGCTTAAGAGTGGGGGCTTTTTTATAAAACATATCCCTAATTTACCTCCAGAGCTTCTTCCCAGAAACAACAGATGCTATAACTCATTAGCATTAATCACTTTGTTACAGAAACGCAACTGGGAATAGACAGTACCTGAGGTACTGACAAAAGGATACACTGATGGCATTGATTTGCCCAGCCTACTACAACCTCCCCTTACTATTCTGTCATCTATGTGAAAAGTTTAGAAGTCTGGGGGTTGGGATGCATCTCCCAGTGTCAGTTTTGCATCTTGACCTGCTGCAAGAGCAGCCCTGGAATGGGTTTGCTGAGCAAGGCATCCTTCTAAACAGCTCTGGGATAGGATGCTCTGCGGTGGGCTTTGTGGCTTTTCAATGGAGATGCAAAGAACAAGCTCTAAACCCACACCCAACCCTAGGAGAGGGGTTAAATAGATACATCAACTGAAAGATCAGCCTCATGAGCCACACGCGGTGATAAAGGCATTCTGTTCTTTACCAGGATTAGAGACCATCTGTAAAGTTTCAGCCACGAATGCACCCATTTTGTTATGCTGAACCCTGGGGGCTTTGTAGTTCCCAGCTCTGTGAATGACATTCCTAGTACTACTCCTCCCTGATGGTACAGCAATTCAATATCTGCCATGAATACACAGCAGCAGGTTGGAAGGTAGAAACTAACACCACAGATTTGTCACTAGCCCCTGTCTCTAAATCAATTACCTCCTCTGTCCACTTCAGTCTCCACCTTCCAGCAGCAGGCTGGAGGGTAGAAGCTAATAGAACAGATCTGTCATCAACCTCTGTCTCTAAATTGATTATCTCCTCTGTCCACTTCAGTGTCCATCAGGATGGGGCCCAGTCATAAATTAGATTCTCAGTTTTGTCCAAATCAAGCACACCATAGAACAACATGCGACATTTCCTGACAAATCTGATGGCCTTCTATGGTGGGGTTATAGAAGTGATGGACAGAGGCAGAGCAGTTGATGTCAGTCGACCTGGACTTGTGCAAAGCATTTGACACTGCCCCGCATGACATCCTCATCTCTAAACTGGAGAGACATCAGTTTGATGGGCAGACCACTCGGTGGATAAAGAACTGGATGGATGGCTGCATGCAAAGAGTTGTGCTCAGTCGCTCAATGTGCAGCTGGAAACCAGTAACGAGCGGTGTTCCTCTGCGGTTGGTGCTGGGATCGATCCTGTCCGGTATCTTTGCTGGTGATATGGACAGTGGGATTGACGTACCCTCAGCAAGTTTGCCGATGACACCAAGCTGTGTGGTTCAGTTGATACGCTGGAGGGAAGGAATGCAATCCAGAGGGACCTTGACATGCTTGTGAGCTGGGCTGATGCCAACCTGATGAAGTTTAACCATGCAACCTGCAAGGTCCTACACCTGGGTGAGAGCAATCCCAGGCACAGCTACAGGTTGGGTGGAGAAGGGATTAAGTGAAAAACAAGACTTCCTTCACCTCTCCCTGAGCCATCTGCTTGGCCTAGGCCCCACTGTGGCAGTTCGCTTGCTCTCATCTCCTTCTTGCATTCGCAAAAAGCCAAAAGGCCAGACTGGGGTGACTCAAGAGGCTCACCCTAGCAATAGGCTGAGGCTCCTGGTGAGTAGAATTTCCTTCCCAGCAGTAGCTGGGCTGTCGCTGACCTGCACCATGTCTCCTAGAGAAAAAAAGCAACATCCTACAATGCAGCTGACAGGAGGAATGTGTACATACCCTATTAATTAGTGAAATAGCTCTCCTCTGTTAGTGTTACAATAGCTTCCTGCCTCTTGAAGCAAGGAAAGTTCCTGGTTAGGCTGGTGGATTGATTATATACTTGATCCACAGCAGCTGACACTAAAAGCAATTTTAACACGCTTGCTTCTCCTTATGGGGTTGACCAGAATCAGCCACTGTGCTTTCTGGTATTTTTGGCAAGGTAAGTACCAGCATGAGATCTAAGCTTGGAGGGGAACAAAACAGTAGTTAGGATTTACAGCCAAGTTCCTGGTGTGATGAAGATGCCACTGCCATAGACCCTCATTGCCACCGTAGCTTGTTCTGCAGCACTCCAACCAATTGCCACATTGCCCATTCTGTTTTAACACAGTCTGTAACATCACTGATTGCAAGATAAGACAGACTGTCTGCATGGGGATTTCAGCACAGGCAAGAGAAATTAAAAATGCAAAATAGAAAAACAGATGGCATAAGCTTCATTAAAATAATATCTCATCTCCTGGGGATCCCAGGAGAATCCATTGCTTTCTAGTGGATATGGTGCCCCTGAGACTTACACTCGGGGATCATTCTGTTCCTCCATCTCTCCTTATCACAACTCTCTTCCATTTTCACAAAGCTTGTGGTATATGCTCCATCTGGACATGCCTCCTAATAAGGATGTGCTGGAGACATCCACACTAAGCACCACTAATGTACACCCAGACTCCCCTCCTTCTCTCCCCCGTGCCAAGAGCCTCCTTATCAAGTGATTTTAAAGACAGAAAGAAGCAGTTCCTGACAGAAAGATAAAATGGGAGTGTTAGAAAAGCAAGAAATACATAATTAATATGGACATAATATCGATAAAGGTTTAGGATGATGAACTACATGAACTGGGAGATGTTATTTCCACTTGGTGTGAGGCTCTTTTCTGTCATGTTCCCAGCAGCAAGCTAAATGTTATATTGATCCATTTATAAACTAGGTGCAATCTTCAAGAATTCACTAGAAATATGTCACCTGCAAAGCTTTTCTTGTATCTAACTGACCCCCAAAGCAAACACACGGCCACATGTATTTATTTGGAGGGGGAGAATCAACAGAGGAAAAGACCATTTGAGCAGCAGGATGAATCTGTGTTCTGTGCATGCAGCACAGCGAATTCCTTCTGTCACACTCCAATCACTGCAGCCTCTGGAAGCAAAAGTTGTGTTCATGCTGGGTTGGTATTTAATTGAGCTCACTTGAACCAAGCTTCCAGCAAGCACATATGACAGATTTATACATGAATCTTCATGGAGTGAAAAATGACATTTATCAACCTTCCTTCCTAGCATTTGACATTTGAACAACTGATTCTGATTTAACAGTGAAAAATACCACTACCCATATGAAAAACCCACAATAGGATTAAACCCCTAGTTGCTACCATCCCAAACAATGGCTCTGCCAGTTAAGCTATCAAAAAATTATGTATTATTTTAACTTTTTCTAGCTTTAAAGAGATTAAGAAACCAATCCAAATCCTGACAAGTTTAATGCAGAAGAGACAAAAAAGTCTAGTTGGAAGAACAGGGGCCAGAGCTAGGAGATGCGAGCCATTAAACTGCTTGAAAATTGTAAAGGCTGGGCAGATTTTAAGAATAACAGCAGTAAAAGCTGATGTGGATTAAAGGCATGCTACACTGGCTACTGACAATATCGTTAGTTGTATTTTGCCACAGGTAACTCAGTGCTTATCTGAGTATGGCTAAGAGTAGAGCATCAGTCCAAATGCCACTAGATATGTGTTCACCTAATTAAAGAGGCATGCTGTCTCCACAGGCAGAAAGAGAGAGGTGTTTGAGCAGATTTTTCTCTGGAGACAAGGTGAGAAGATGTTTCACAGCCTTAAAAGACAATTTCTCTTAAGCACGTAGGTTTCCCCCACTACCTCCTTCATGAGTATATAGTGGTCTGCACTGAGTGTAAACCAGGCAGGATTACTAGCTGGAAATGAGGTCCTGGCAATACTACACCTCTATCTATAGCAAAAAGTGTTCAGACTCTTCTAATACCTCCTTTTGCCTCTCTGCTGAAGAGCAGCAGCATTCAGCAGTAGCTAAGTGAAATAAAATCTTCCCTGTGTGGAAACGCGGAAGTTCTGGAAGGAAGACTAATCATTCTGTTGTATCTGACTCTGGGAAAAAATATGGTAAGCTATGTAACTGGCATATTTTCATGCATTAGCCCATTATAATAACCAGTTGTCTTGCACTCAGCTAATGTAACAGGCTTCCTCTTAGTCACCTCCAGTTGCTAAATTCCAGTTTACATCAGATTGAGTTTTCCCTGTCATATTTTGCTCATTTCTATTATTCCAGTTTTCATGTGTTTTCTCTGTGGTATTTCACAGTCTTCGTTGTACTTTTGTCTCCTGAATACTCTGTGACTAAATTTTCTTTGTAGACTCATGCATTTTGTGTCAAAGTCATTAACAAACACTCCATTACCAATGTCCTTTCATCTGATACCTTCTCCTTCTCAAAACACATTATCTGATGTGTTCTAGGTTCCTGGGTTTCTCAAACTACTGCTTAAACACCTAGAGATGTACCTCAAATTACTTATTCATTTAACTTGCATGAATTGAACTTGTTAACTCTGAATCCAAATCTATTTCCTATGATCAGATTACCTATACCGTCCTCATCGCTTACTAAATCCAAGTCACATTAGCAGATCTCTGGAGGATATTTTTACTGACTACAAATGCAAGACTATCTCAGACTTACCAATAATAGAATCAATTGCTCTCCAACTTGATTCTTGATGTTACATTATCTAAAATAACTATTGCAGTAGTAATTATCATTCTAATAACATTACAGAACTCTCTTGGCAGTGAAAAAGAACCCTGGTGGCATATGGCATGCTGGCACTGATAATCCTTAACCAAATGGTGACTTGTGATGTCAATAACACAGCGCTGCTCCCTGTCTTTTCCTGAGAAGCAGCCACTGGCTTTAGAGTATTGATGACTGCAACTGCAGGACAGGTCTTCTTGTTCCAATGAACTTGCTCATACTTATATAAGTAGCTCAAGGTCCTCCTCTCTGCTGCATAATCTTGCTGCATTTGCATATCTGACTTTCTGTCTTCTCCGTCCTAGTCACACTTGCAGCAAGATCTTGCCAATTCAACTACTATCTTTTCCTTTGCTGTCTGTGGGTCTACTCTGTGACATTCCTCTCTGCCCTGCTATGACCAGATTAGTCTGACTGTTCCTTTTAACGCATACTCAGGCAGAGCCTTGAGACTTCCCAAGTGCTCCCCAGCATTTTCCTGGTGTTTCTTTAAGGCTGCTCTTAAAAATGAGGCCAACACTAGTGTTTGCAGTAGTATTGCAGGTGCTTGGGTAAAACCTACCTGTTGAGAACATCTCTTCATAATCACACACCAATGCCCAAACCTCCCCCAACCTTTTTCAGACCTTAGCTGTTTGATAAGCTTCCTTATCACTCATTTGGTAGGGACCAAAATTATTCCAACGAACATGTGGGAACTCACTTCTTTTAAAGCCTTCCCAGCATGGCACAGCCACCCTCAATAAGCTCCAGCAGCATCCTCTCAGCATCATTTGTATTGATGAGAAGGACAACCAGGGACTGCTTCGTGATCCCATTGCAAAATTTTTCAGATTTAAGATTCTATTTTATATCCATATTCTAAGCAAAAAGCACACTGTTCCTTCATTGGGTTCTTGAGGCTCTGTGGCACAATAGTGGCTCAGGTTTTGGAGGCAGAACAGCCATGTATGGGCTGCTGCTCTCCTGTAAGCATTACCCTTGCAAGGAAGCAGTGTATTGTGCCCACTGGATGATTCTGCTTCCAGAACTTGAAAATTATTGGTCAGAAATAGAATGAGGTGTATGAACCTTTACAGACGTGTAAGTCCTCCATCTCACAGTAACACAGCTCTGTCTTTTTCTGGTAGTGGCCCAAGTGTCTGATCCCTTCCCTTTTGTTTGCAGTTATTCTGTCTTCTCTCGTTTTTTACAGTCCGTCTATATTATCTACATTCTTTATCTGGCCAAGCCTTGATCTTAGCTTGATAAAAATCTGTGGGTTTAAAAAGCTATGTCTTCCTTTCAAGGAAGAGCTTTCGTCCTCTACCACAGCTCAAGGTACAGTGTCCTTACAAGTTTGTAGGTCAGTTCCCCTGGCAGCAGAATCACAATGATAAAACTGCTGTGAGAGTTGTTTGATCCAAGCTGGCTTGCTCAGCCACATGCATGGAGCTCTGCGTACAATCCCATGAGCACCTCATTGTATTTCAGATCTTGGATTCAGCCTTTTCACTTTCCATAAGCAGACTCACCTAATTTCACTTGAAGTGGGGACGGCTTATAGTTCATGGCTACAGTCTCTCCCTCCCTTGTATCACAATCTCTGTCCGAAATAGATGCAGCTGTTGGATCCTGTTGAAAGAGAAAAGGAAACAAAACAGAATGGTTTAGGTAAAAGTTATGTGATCTCTTCTCTAACTCGCTGTTAGGCAAGTCCATCTCCACTTGCACTCAGAGTGAACAGAGAACATGTCAGTGTTTTGAACGGCTGAAACCCAGGGTCGAACCACAGGACTTTGGAAGCACATTTAGTATGCTAAAAGTACCTCTAGAAAAGCCAGATTTCAACATCAGACTTACATGGTGGATGATACTGGGAATATAATGTGGAGAGTGGGTCACCAGTTCAAATTCAGCCTGGGTTGGCAACAGTCCCAAACCATTTTCATGTGATGACTCTGGGGAGTTGCACGAAGCACATTCACGGTTTCAGCTGAGTCCCAGGTGGACCAGTCAACCTCATGATTAAAATGTGACCAGCTCTTTGTGGAAGTCCAGCTCAGAAGGAATGAGGACTGAATGAGTGGGAGAATTCAACCTCTGGTCCTCTGGGGAGAGGAAGAAAGACGCCTCTACTTCTAATACTGAATCTCTTTCATGGCTAACTGGGAAGATTTAATTTCAGTTATCTGTCAGCAGCACAGCATCCTTCTTTGTCACTAAAATGCTCCCCAAACCCAAAGGTCCCCATCATGCCTACCTGCATACAACCTAACCCAGGTAATCTCCGCTACAGCACACCAAAGGGTTCAGAGAGAGACAAGCTACCAATTCAAGCAGTTCTACCACTATCTAAGAATATTTAAAGTCCTTTCAAGCAAACTTCACACCTGCTGGAGCTCACTCTACTCAGCACCATCATGACAATTGAAAATGTTTTCAAACACATACACTTTTTTCCTCCACGAAGCTAGAAACTAAATTGGACATGCGTCTATACATACACCTATATGTGTATGTAAATTTGGATTTGCCACACTGAACAGCAAAATAAAGCAGCTGAATGGCAAAAACACAGCAGCTGAAAATAAATGAAGCTAAAAGTGAAGCAGTACACCAAAGAACAACAAACCCAACTTTATAAATTAAAATTATGAGCTGTAGCTAGCTAGTATCACTGAAGGAAGAGATCTTGGATGACAGATTCCATCAGATAACAGGCAAAGATCTATGGAGGGAGAGAACCAGGAAGGCACCACCACAGGCTCATGATGTTCTTGTACTCCTGGGGACATGCTACAGCAGTAGCTGAGACCTTCCATCTGACTTGAAATACCCATCCTTATTTTTCATGTTAGAACCTATTCTATGATACATCTCGGCCAAAGATCAGTTCTTGTGGTATCCTCTGAGCACGGGATTGGTCTCAAACACACCCAGATGTAGGAGCTAGACCAGAATCCAAGCTCTAGGAAGGGATATTCATGGGAATAGCCAGCTAATGTATAGGGTATGGCTGTTTCCCAAGCATGCTGGAAACTCTCCAAGAGGAATGCGTAAGACGATAAGTGGCACCACCTGAGTCCAGGCTTCCTGGATGAGACTCTTACATCCACCAGTCTGGAAAAAGACAGGATACAGCCATTTTTAAGGAGCTTGACTCCAAGGGCTGGATGCTCCCTAGTGCTACTGAACACAAACAAGTCCTTGGAGTCCTAATCTGCTGGCTGTAGGAAGGCACGGGAGTAGACATATTACAGTTAAGGACACGGTGTGATGGCCATATACTGTGAAGGTGCAGTCCAGCATAGAGCCAGGTGAGCTCACAACCAGCAGTTCACATGGCAGAGAAGGAACCTAGCCACCCAGACTAGCTCAGGTTCACATTGTTAGAATCACGCTTGAGCATGATTTTAACCAAAACTAGACCTCATTTTTCCCAGAAAGCTGACAGTAGCATTTCCTTGTGGGTGACCTGCCAGTGAGATTAGACATCCATTTTCATGAACAGAGTGAGAGGAGAAATATTTTGAGGTGCCTGTGATGATTTGGACTCTGGTCCTGGACCAGAGGACTCAGCTGGAGCAATCTCAAAGCTGGGATCTAGATCAAACAAATAGGAAAGGATCCCTAGAACTCCAGAAAAAAAAAAAAAAAAAAAAAAAAAAGATGGTTTTTGAGGAGCAGTTCATTCCATCATGTCTTAACATTCATCTTAAAAGGAGATGAATCCACCCTTGGAGATGTGTCTCCCTCTCCCCACTGACTATAGAGGAGGCCTGGCAAGCGGTGGAGACTACATCCCTGCTTCTGACATGGGACAGATGAAGGACACAGCAGCAGAGTCCATAATAATGCCAGTCCATACCAGGAATTCATCTCCAAGGTTTGGAACAACGCTTTTCTGCCCTAGCAGCATGGCATCTCTACAGCAGACCAGCAGGGCAACATGGTATGGCCACACATCAGAACCAGCACTTCCACAGGGTGATCACAAAGCACCAGCAGCTTCTGGGTGACCACCACTGCACACATAGGCAAGATTGCTCTCTCCAGAGAGCAAAATGTATTGAAAAGGAAACCAAACTGGGCCAGAGACAGCATCCCCAGCGCCAGCGGGTATCCACCCTTATCCCAGGAGTGCCAAGGCACTGTTGTATTTCACATCCATCACTTCATATATGTTCTGCGGCAATGCACAAGACTCCATAGTAACAACCCTGGCTGCGAGAACGACAGCATTCCCACGCAGCTCGGCTGGAGCTGCCTCTTTGCATGAAAACACTCTTCTTCTGTGCATACAGAATGGGTTCATTTTTTTCTCTCTACCTCATCCACTCAGAGAAACATTTACTTGAGTAATTAGTCTCTTGCTTGTGAATGCCTGTGAATACACCGAGACTCACTGCAGGATTTCGCTACTGCAATTCAGTTGTTGATTCTGAGGTTTGTTACAAGCCTCTCCAGGCTGATGCATTCAGCACTGACCCTGACATCAAAATCTCAGCTACATGGCGTGACCAGTTCCAGGCCAGACAATGTGATTTCCCTCTGCTCGCTGGGGGTACACTCCCAATCAAAAGGGAAGTGCTGAGATGTAGCTGCAGGGGTTCTAAATGGCAGTGGAAATTTAATACTTCCAAGGGACTTTTTTGTTCCTGAGGCCTCCTTATAATTTCATTCCTAGGGAGAAAAATACATTAAATGAGGCCACTTTATGAATATTTGGCCAGAATCAGAGTTTAACCAAAGTTTTCTCCCCACATGCTCACGGCTTAATCGGGCATGCACAACCACAGCACTCAAACGGTGGGGTGGTTCCTTACTAGTTTGTTTTTCTCTCCAGGTTTGACAAAATGGACCTCAAAACCTGCTCTCCTGCTAAGTACAGCCACAGCCTACTCTGTGGGTACCACATGCTGCTTCTGAACAACGGAAATTAATTCCAGTGAACCTTCATGGAGCATGAATGCCGTGAATCCTCAATATACAGGAGCACAGAGAGAAGCTGAGAACACTTGGAACCAAAATCAGGAGCTGAAAAGGATGACACATAGCAGGGGTTTTATTCTTCCTTCTGTTTTAAATCCCTCCTTTTGTTTTTGCAGTACTTAGCAAAAAAAACACATCTGCCTTAATAGATTAGGTCAGTAGCCTTTTCACTCTTATCACCTACCTCTCCCAGTAACCCATACTGGACAGCAGCTTAACAAACCACTTCTTTCCATCCAGCAAATCCTCTGGGACCCCAGTGCATGTGGAAGAGAATGGGCACAAGCAGTTTCTGAGCCCTTCAGCTCCCTTAGAAACATCGTGGGGGTGATCAAGGCCAGGCTGGATAGAGCCCTGGATGCCATGGTTTAGTGTGAGGCATCCCTGCCCATGGCAGGGAGGTTGGAATTGGATGATATTAAGGTCTTTTCCAATCCTAACTGTTGTATTCTATGATTCTATAATTGGAAACTGAGATGCCTGTAGCAGCCCACCCTTGCCAAGTGTAAAAACAGGTCACTGTTACAGCCCTAAGAAAATGTTCTCCACTTGGCTGTCTGTGGGAAATTCTATGATCATTAAAGCAGCTCTGCTTTTTGATAAAAACCAGAAGAGCACAATTGCTCTTACCCCCTAATTCTGAGGAAAGGCACAATATACAGGGCTTTACTTACCACTTCTCTCCATAGCTCAGAGATTTTGCCATGCTCATCAACTGAACCAGTATGAGCTGACTGCTCAGGAGTATCAACCAGCTACCTTTGTCTCTCTCCACCACCAAGCAATGATGTGCTTGCTGTCTTCTAACTTAAAGATGCTGGTACTCTCAGTACCAACATGTGCGACAGCCTACATTGAGGGATTGTAGCTCAGCAGACTCCCGCTTTCTGAAGTTGCCCATGTGGATTCACTTGCTGCAAACAAATACTAACAAGAAAGAACAAACCCAAGCGTTTTGCTTCTTTTCCACATCAAATATTGAGTTTGGAGAAAACTGATAGATGTTCTGTGCATGGCAGACTTAACTTAGTGCGCAGGAAGCCAACTGAGAAACCGCATGCACCCCCAGTACATTCAGGTCATTGAACAGTTTCTACCATTCCCATGTTGTCGTCCAAGACTTCCAGGCAAGAACATTGCTCCTGCTAATAAATATTTATGCCTTCAGTCTCTCTGCCCTGGGAACAGAAAATCCTATGCCCTTTGCAGATTTCCTCTGCCTCCAGCGGTACTGCACCAGGTTATCCTGAGAAATGCAGCTATAGGCAGCAGGCTTCTGCGGAGCCTGATGTGCACAGGTGGGTAAAAGCAGCATCTCACAAGTATGTTGGACAACAGACCTTTGCAGCATCCAGGTATCACTACAATACAGGCATGAAATATCTATGGACATAAAGTGCTTAAAAAACCCCACTGTGAACAAAACCACTGGGAACCGGGATGCATCATCTGTCTGTGAAGAAACTGCATAAAAGAAGAAGTTCAAAGGCTGTCAGATTTATAGTGGATGAAGCTGAATCCACCATACAGATGAACAATGGTCAGTAATGGCATGTCCAGCAGGAGAAAGGAAAGAGTCACAGGGGGATGAATGGCAGGAATGGAACTTGCAAGCCTCACAAAAGACTGTGTAATGCTCTCCTCTGCATCCTTTGGGCTTCTGCTTCAACACAACTGTACGCTTAAACATACAGTTTTGGATCTCATTATTTCACGGAAGATGTAATCCCCTCAGCAGTCCTATAGATAAACCTTGAAGCTACAACCATACGGGAGCACTGGAATAACAGGGCTGTGCAGAGAAGAAAGGGGAAGACTAAGGAGAGATACAATAGCTGCATTCAGATACAGAAAGGGCTGCCACAGTGAAAAAGGGAGTAATATTTCTTTTTTCATGTTTCTTATAATCAGAATAAGAAATTATTGCTTTAAATTGGAGCAGGATTGGAAGGCAATTTCAGAGAAAACTGCAGAGGTAAGGGCAAGGAGCTTACATCTGCCCCATGAAGATGTGAAATCGCCGTTGCAAGATCAGATTAGAAAATAATTTGTCACATAGAAAAGTCAACAGAGCTGATCTGGTTTTGCTGCAGTCTCATCTAAATTTGGTACAAGGTGATAAGATCCCTGATCTTTTTAGGTCCCTTTCTCCCACCCCCCCCCCATCTTAAGAGAAAAGGAGCCTCCTTCTAAGCTAGACTCATTTAGGCAGAAGATCAGTTTATCCTGGGAATGAGAGGCTCTCCAAACTCCCCTCCCTATTGCCAAGGACCATAGCTGGCCTTCATCTTCTCTCTGGGCGAGCTGAAGAAAACCACTTTTTTCCTAAGTCTCATGTGTTAAAGGATCTCCAGAATCACACAGAGAAAAGAGCAGAAGGCTCTCAGGAAGATGTGCATGTCACTTTTTATCCACATGTGCATGCTGCTGGATCCAGAGCCCTAACTGCTCATCTCAGCATCCCCACCCTGCACCAAAGTGAAAATAAATGCATTTTGGTGACACAGCAGCTGAGGCACTGAAATACATCCTGATAGCTACTGACTCAGTTTCAACAAAGCAATAAACTACAAGTGTCTACTGACTTTCTACACACAAGTTACAACACTGCTGTTCTTCTCTGAGCAACTGCTGAACAGATCTTACTTAGCAGTAATAAATCAGGCCTGCAACATCCCTACAAGATCTGAATTTCGAAACTGATTCATTTATAACTGTTAAGACAAACTGGTATTTGAAGCCATTTCTTTCAGCAATTCAAAATCCAGCAGCATCAATTTTCTGCATGATTAAGATGTCAAGTCGTATCAATTAAACTGAACCAGAACGTCACTGACGTGACTTTTTTACTCTGTACACCCGCAGTCGGGGTAGCTCAACTCAGTGGCAAGTAAGTTCAGATCTGTTCTTCATTTCAAACAGGAGCAGAGGAGAAGTACTAATCTGCCTGTGTGAGCCACACCGCTTGTGCTGAATTGCTCCCTTGGAGCTATGGCTATGAAGGGTCTGACTGACTGCCACATTCAAGCTGAAAAAAACGCAGCAAACAGAAAGGCATAAGCTGTGGAAAGAGAACAAGATGTTTCAGAGGGTCTGTTTCCCTAATCAAAGCCGACAAACGCAGCACAGGGAAGAAAGTTTTTTTAGATGATGATGTATGACTAATCCTGGGAGTCTACAGTAACAGAGGAAGCACCAGTTCAGTAAATAGACCAAATGGTTTGGGAAAGCAACTGAGTGACAAAGAAAAATGGGAGTAATTACACAATTTCTGTTAGATTTCCCTCCAAGAAACCAGCAGCACGAGCAGCCCCCGGTCCTTTCCTTTCAGTCATGATAGAGTATATTTAAGAGCGTATTTCCCTCCAGGCTCTTCTCATGCACGTAAGCCATCACTATTACCACATGCTTTTATAGGTTTGGTATCTTGTGCTAACTTTACATTACTTAAATTGGATCATTAACATTGCAAATTAGAGAAATGCCACACTGCACCCCCCTAACTCCCTGCAGCCCTTGCCAGGTAGCTGGCATGCAATAACTATTTAAAACCAGCTATTAACTGAGGTATGTTTTCAGGATGCTTCAATACCGAAACATTTCCTTCCTTATAAAGGATATATAGATGAGGGCATTACACCTTTCCTTATCTACCTCTTTGTCAAACGTATGAGTATTTAAGGCAATAAAGCACCGCAAATTCCTTGGTAGCTATTGTCAAAGTCAGTTTAGCAACTGGCATCTGGCCAAACCAGGCTCTCAAAAAACCCCAAACAACTTTACAACTGCTCTTTAAAACTTGACTCATGAGGAAGGATACCCTCAGAATGACTGAAAATTGAGAAGCATGTCAGAGACAAAGTCAGGGTGTATTTGGAGGACAGAGGCAGGGATAGCAGCTCAGGCTCTTGGCTACTGTCGCTGAATCCTATAGGAAATTTCAATGCTCTACATAGCCCTAGTGCTGCCCATAAGGGACCACAGCAGGATCTGGTAGTGACTTGAATTCATGCTTGTTGGTTAGTGTTTAGACCTTTCTAAGTTATGTCCCATCTTTACTCCTTCAAGGCTTTAAAGGAGCCTCACCAAGAGGAAAGGTCTATTTTCAAAGAGCAAGTTGAGTTTTCTAACTGAAATGAAGACAATCAGAGACTCTCCCACTTGACAGAGAGAAACTGTGCTTCCTTCCCATAGGCAACTCCAGCATCTGGAGAAACTGGCTGAGAAGGTGCAAGACAAGTAGTGAAATCTCTGCTGAAATGCTATGGTCATGGGCATATACAGAATGCTTTACAGATCCTCTCCACATGCAGCTAGGCTGTTCCAGCTGTACATAAAAGACGAAATCAAAGTCTGCCCAAAGTGAACACTAAAAATGATGGCTGGTTCTGGCAGATATTGCAGAAATGATATATTCTGACAAAAATATCCCAGCACAATACAAATAATAGTAGGAGAGTTTGGTTCCAGTGATCCAAGTGCCCTTCAAAATCCTGGAAATTGGATTATAGCTTTTATAAGGTATGGAACAGATCCACTGTAGCAAATACGACGTTAGAAAGCTTTCAAAGCCTCTGGCTGTAAGAATAATAGCAGGAAAAACTAAGATGGCTACACATCCATACCTTTCAATAGACCAAAGTCTCCAATCTGTGGTTCAATATCACAGCTATTACTAGGGCTCCTCTGGGGCCACTTGTCCTTTTCCAGGACCTTTAGTTTAAGAAAGCTGGCTGATTTTTAAGCGTTCAACTCCTATACATGTATGATGAATGAGGTCTTGCTTTTTGCTCCTGGAATTCACCTGGCACCTTTAATCCAATGCCTCAGGATCCTTTTCTGAGCTGTTTGATTGCTTCTCCTGTTCACTGCTTCTCCATCAATCATTTTTCATCCTGCCTTCCTCCTGCACCTAGTAAATCTCCCTTCTCCCAGATGGCAGGGCTAATCTGGCTCTGCAGGTTCTCTGACTGAGGTCTCAAGTCATTGAGACCTCCCACAATGGACAGTGCCACCCACTGAGTGTTAGCTTAATGTCAGACATTTCTGGAATGAAAATGTGTGCAGACTGCACAGCAATTTTTCAGCCTCTGGATTCATGTCAAAACCACAGGATGCCCTCTCATCGCACACCTACTTCATGTTTGCCAGGTCTATTGCCCTCAACCCAATGGCACTCTCAGCAGCGTGTTTGCTGTCTATATCACCTGAGCTTGTACACCTGCACTTTGCCTGCACCCGCAATCAAGGGCATGGATGGATGTTGTACGTGCTATCACCAGGGAATCACTGCATCTCCCCTTGGGTACTCAGTCAAAACTGGGTCAGGAAAGAGTTAGTCACCAGCATGGAAATCTCAAGGACTCAGCACCCTGCATTCTAGGGAAGATGACGATCTGCAAACGCTGTGTCAGGATGTTGAAGGAAGGATGCTGAATGTAGTCCGGATGCTGAAGGAAGAGCAAATATCTGTGCATTTGTCCAAGATCAAAGCTACCTCTAGCCCCAGGAAAGAAGGATGCTGAGAAAACCAATGAAAGGACACAGGCTGCAGGCAGGATTCAAACAAATGCTTGAAGAAGCACCGTGAGGGCCCACCATCCTAGGATGGAGGTTTAAAGTGATTTCTCAGGAATAACAATGGGTTCCCAGGGGTGTCCAAAGATTTTCAACAAATCTAAATCCAGCACTTGTTGGACAAGAGTAGTGTGGACTCTTGCACACAACCCAAAAGATGAGCAGCTGCCCAAGGCTCACGCACCAAGTGTATCTGTCACACTGCAGACAAGAGGGGATCTCAGTGGTGGACATTAACCCTGGCTAGCGATGTTAAGGACAACAGGAAGGGATTCCATAGGTATTGCAAATAAAAGACAGGCTAGGGACAACGTGGGCCCTCTCCAGAAGCTCTCAGGAGAACTGGCTACCCTGGATTTGGAGAAGGCTGAGGTTCTTAATGACTTCTTTGCCTCAGTCTTTACTGGCAA